>JAQQSV010009770.1:0-13434 GCA_028646515.1 Pseudochirops corinnae
CCCATTCTGTCTCCTCTCATTCTAATCCTCTCCCACCTCAGAATTTCACCTTTTAATGTATTGTCCCTTCCTAGTGAATATGATATTTTAAAAAGGACCAAGAAATGAAAGTTCCATTATTAGTTGGTAAGAGTGTGTGGGATATGCTTCTCTTCTTCTTGCATGTCTCCTCATTTCCCTTGACACAATTTGAGACCTGACATCCTAGATCTGGACACATGCTCCTTTCCCTTTATCTTTTTCCCATGACCTTTAAGGTTCTAGGAGGGAATATATGACCCCAGTATGCAAAATATCTGTGCTTTATGAATGTGGAGCTCCTTTGAGAGAAAGGAGAGATTTCATTTGTGACTTGGGGATGGATCCATAGATTCCTCACTTAAAAAAATAATTTTGAGCACTATCTGGCCAGCACAGGTTTTAAACTGCTGATATGCTTGTTGCTGCATGGCATAGCATGACAACCTGAACAGTACCCCAAAATATATGATAGAAAACATTGTTGAGACCATTTTGTTTGGTAGTTTGAGTAGAATGCCAACTGTGGACAACTCAGATAATACATTCTCTCACTAGATAGCTAATGTAATGATACAAAGCTTTCCTATAGGTTTAAGTATGGAAGGATATAAGCCTATGTTGACCCCTGCCAATACTGTAGTGACTTAAATGTTTCATGGTGTATACAGAAGGCTTTTGTAATATGTTAAAGTAGTGCAAAGGCTGAGTGGAGGGGAAGTCCAAGAATGGTCTCCTTTATTAAGTAGTGAATTCACCTTAAGTGGAGAACTCAAAGAATCTGGATGATGATTTGTATAGATATCATACAAGGGATTCATAATTTTAAAAATTTATTTTAATTTATTTTTGGAGGGATTCCTAATTTAAGTTAGTCTTGAACCAGATGCTCTCTGAGGTCACTTTCAACTCTTGAATTTTCTGATATGGTGGTTTTATCTTAATATAACTTGAATGTAAAAAAGAAATGAATGAATCAGTTTAATTCTGGTGAAAAAGGCAGAAGAGACTAAGTAGCTGAAGATAAGGAGGGGGTGGGAATCTAAGGAATAAGCACAATTTTTAGCAGATAAAATATAGAAAATAGGATTCTGGGTGTATATGGAAGAGATGGAACTTACGAAAAAGGACATCTTTTCCTTAGGTAACTATGGCATGCTTGAAATAGGTCAGGACAGAAATGTCAGCAGAAATAAAGGATCACATGCAAAAGATTAGTAGGTTTAAGAGGGTAATGAAGTTATTCATAGTGAAGGCCAACGGGGTAGGAAGTGGTGATGAAGGGAATGAAATCAGGGTGGGTCTTTTGATTCCAACTGACAGTGACTGAATCTTATGGTAATGGGAATTTGAAGATCTTCCCTGCCCCTTAATAAGCCTAAGGGAATTTGAAAACCTTCCTTGCTTTGAAAATAAACTCTACCCCCAAAAGGCTGAATGTAGTCACATGGAGGTTGTGGTGGGAGGAGTTTGCTGAAGAGTGGAGCAGAGCCCACTAATCAGTGTGGGAGTCAAAGCCAATCAGATGGTTGGGAGGAGAGGATGCTTCTGAGTGAGACAGATAGGTTTGTGAGTAAACATTGGCCTTATATTGGTTTGTGGGAAGGCTAAAGGATGCTGTGCTAAGGCTAACGGCTCTCTGTGCTGTTGTGGCTTATTAACTTCTTTGCTACGATGATGGAATCAGCTTACTGGTTTTGGGATTTGGTTTTTGTGTCTCTGAATAAATGTTTTGCTTCTGCCCTCTTTATGGAGAGTATTATATTTTGTGATTGAGCACCATGCAGGCATATTTACAGTGATCATGGGTGCTGTGAAAATTGCATTGGTTCTACATTGACCATGACCTAGTGTGGCACAGTGGAAAGAGAGCCAGACTTGGAGTCAGGTGACCAGGGCTCATTCCTGGCCCAGAAGTTTCCTAGCTGTATGACCTTAACAAGATCACTTCACCACTCAGAGACTGGTTTTTTTTTATTTACAAAATGGGGACTATAATACTTCTATAATCCACCTTGAGATGTTACTGTGAAGAAAACATAAATGTTCTCATATTGTCCAAGTATGTGCTGTGATGATGATTGCATCATTTACTGAAATGGGATTTTTCAGTTTCCGAATGTCCAAAATGCCTCTCAGACCTTAAAGCCACACTAGCTTCTCTCTCCCTGACTTCTTGTTCCCTGTACATTCTGTCTCCTGTCTTGGGACCTTTGTTCAGACTGTTCCCTGCCCCTGGAACAAAGACCTTTCTCACCTTGCCTGTAGACTCCTTGGCTTCCTTCCAAGTTCAGCTCCAAGAATCCTTTCCTGATGGTCCTCACTTGCTAGGGCCCTCCCTACTGAGCACAGATTTTACTTCGGTCTGCATGCATTTGTATTTATTTATCTGGATTTGTGGTGCTTGTTTTCAATAGAATGTAAGTACTTGGAGGGCAGGGAGTACTCTTGTTATGTTTGTATGTCCCCATACCTGGCGTGTTGTCTGGAACCCAGTAGTTGCTTAATGAATACTTGTTGGTTTGGCACAGTTAACACTTTGGGCTCTGTCATCTCAGGAAAGAGCTGAAAGCACTCCACAGAAATTCCCTCTTCTACTCTCTCAGAATGAAAGTTGAGGTTGGGTAGCACACGGTAAGGAAGGGGTGGTTTATTAACCTAGCATTTCACATTAATCTCTTAATGAATCTTGGCCTATGATTTATTCTCTATACTTTCTCATGACCTAATTTTTCAAACCACCTGATTGTTCTGTTTTCCTAGTTTCCTGTCAAGCTTGCCTTTTTACAGTTTCACCCAACAATTACTGTGGCTAGCCTAATTTAAGTGAACAAAACACGGATGGATTTCTTTTTGATTTTTTTAAAATAAATGCTAATATGTCCTCATTTAGGTCACTGATTCATTAGTGGCCATCACGAAGGGTCACTTCCAATAGCTGCCCTCCATGTTGTTGGAACCCTTTAAAAGTATATGTCTTTGATTCCTGTTTGGTGAAAGAAACAATTGCAACAAAACTTTAATCTCTTCCCACCCCCTACCTCCCCACCTTTGTGCTTTGATGCAAACTTCTGGAAAAGTTGAAAAAAATGTGGAAAGTCATGCTTTGTCAAAGTATAATGTAACAGAAAGGACAAGAATTCAAGATGACTTGCTAGTTCATGGCTAATTAGTTACTAGTTACTCATTCACCTACTAATTGTATTTCCTCAAGGGCAAATTACTTGATTTTTCTCAGTTTTAGTTTCCACATCTGTAAAATGGAAATACCTTACCTGCTTACATCAAAGGATTATTGTAGGGATCAAGTGAGATGCAAAATATCCAAGAGTATTTAATAAACTAAAATAGGTTCTAAATCCTCCTCCCACGTGGACAGTGACCAGAAAAAGAAAACTGTGATCTACTTCCCCTTTTAAACGTTTAGATGGAGGAAGTACCGTAAGTCATTGACAATAGTACACGAATACCTGGGGAGTGTTGTTTCTTGTTTGGAGCAATATCCTAACCCCTGCCTTCATGCAAGTTAGACTAGTTTTTCTTCAAAAGGTATTGACCCCGTCCTTGAGAATTATATGAGTCAAAGAGCTAAAGGTTCAGTCAGGTTATTGACATTAATTCCTGAGTATGAAACAGTAAAAGCTCCAGAAGCTCTCTGAGGCTTGGCTGGTGGAAAATGATGGGCAACTGAGGAAAGAGAGCTCAGCTGAACCAATTGAAAAAGTCCTCAGCCTTGTCGAATGGCCTGCTATGGCTAAGTTAAATCTCCTTTTGTATTAACTGCTGAACAATCTGAGTGTCTCATTGTGTTCCAATACTGAATCTAAACCATGAGCCCTATCCCACCTAGAACAATAGGAGTGGAAACTGATGAGGGATGGACAATGTAGAGGAAGGTGAACCTGAACTGGCCTCCATGCTTCTGGTGGTGCTTTTGGTGATGTCTCTAGTGATGGTGACTGTTTACAGTGAAGCTCTCCTCACTCCTGGGGGATTAGAGCTGCCTGTGACCCTTCATCCCATGTGGCAGTCCTGATCTCAGCAATGATGGTGGACCTGCTAGAGGCAGTGGCACCATGCCTTCTATCTCCTGTATCTAGCAGAGGAGGGGACAATCAGGCTTTAACTCTAGTGGCATGCACATTGCTCCTACCACACACAAAATGGCTGTAGCAGCATGGACCCAAGCCTGGTTGTAAGAGGGTGACCCTTGTCGCAACATGAGTAGATGGAGTCAGGCCCGGCCTAGTTGGTCAGAGTCAAGTGTCAGGAGTGACAGTGCAGCTGGAATCAGGCTTGCTCCTACAATCTGCCTCAACAACAGGAAGTTATGTCAGGCTTGCCAAAGCAAGGCAGACCAGGACTCAGCAAGGCTAGAATAATAGAGCTCAGGCCTCTGCAACTCTCTGTTCCAGCATAGGGCAGATACAGGAATTGAGCCTTGCACAGTAGGCAGTAGTCACAGTCCTTGGCCTAGTGGCAGTGAACATTAGAGTAGCTCCCAGTGGCAGTGGTAGCTCAGAGGCAGAAAGAGTAGACATTGTCATGTGCAAAAGGCATGTGTATGGACAAAAGGCAGGCCCACTGTAGCCCACTGATTACTGTTGTAATGTACAACTGATTGGCCCTCTAAATTTCTGCCAGGAAAATAGCTAGTGGTTATGATGCAATTCTTCTTAGTGAGTGATTGGAAGAAAAAGGGCAGTGTTTTCGGGAGGGGGCTTGTCTTCTAGCAATAAGGGAAAGGTAAAAGCCCCCACAGAAGAAGATGGACGGCCCCACAGAGGTGTTTCATGGGGAAAAGATTTTGTTCTCATCTCCCTGTAAGCTTCTTGTGTGGGTACCAGAGAAGAGGAGATCCTGGATGCTGGGCCAAGGAATGCTAAATGGGTGGTGGTACAGGGCAGTGCTCCTTGGCCTATGTTGAGGAATGGTGACTCTGCACAAATGTCATCACCTTTGCTGTGGCCTTGATGTTTTTGGGCTGCTCTGATTTGTGGTCACATTTTTAAAACTGAGAGACCCCACTATGAACCTAGAAGATTTCGCATCCCCTACCACAGATAGGTGTCTAGACCCAGGTCTCAGTCTTTTCGGGAACACTCTCAGATTCAGTCATTTTTTCAAGGAGATGCCACTTTTGTTTGTCTTATTTTTGCTTAATTTCTGTTTTAGCTTTTTCTACCTTATTTAATGATCGTAGCAGTAGCTAGGATTTACATTACTCTTCAAGGTTTGAAAAATGCTTTTCATATATTTTTATGTGATCCTTACAACAACCCAGTGAGCTAAATGCTGTTTTTGTCTTCATTTTACATATTAGGAAATCAGGGCTTACCAGCTAAAAGTTAAGTAATTTCATCAAAAATGAAGGAAGGAAACTAATATTTATTAAACCCCTTCTGTGTGTCAGGCATTGTGCTAAGGACTTTACAAATATCTCATTTAATCCTCACAATGACTCTGGTGCTATCATTATCACCATTTTATACTTGAAGAAACTGAGGCAGACAGCGGTTAAATGATTTTCCTGGCGTCACACATCTAGTAAGTGTTTCGGACTGGGTTTAAACCCAGATCTTCTTGACTCCTAGGCTCAGCACTCTATCCATGGCACCACCAAGCTGCTTTCTTCTCAATCTCTTTTGCTAGATTTTATCCATATTATCCATGGTGATTCCCCAAGCCTCTTCCCTGGATCCTCTTCTCATTCTATACATTCTCATGACCTCATACATACTTGATGACTCCATAAGATTCTGTGTTCAAATGATCATTTCTATGACCCCCCCAATGTAATAATGAATAGTAATGTATATTTTATAAACCATTAAAAGTCAGCTTGTCCAAAAAAGACCTCATGATCTTTTCTCCCCAGTAGGTCCCTCTTTTTAACTTTTCGATTATTTTCAAGGGTGACATTATTTTTGCTGTCACTCGGATTTGCAACCTCAGTGCCACCCTCAACTCTTCATCCTTATCTCACACCTCCACTCAGTGGCCACATTTTGTCCTTTCTGTCCCCATAGAAGATAAGTATATAAACTCTTCTCCACACTCACAGAGCTGAAACCCTAGTTTAGTCCCTCATCACTCCTTCCCTGGATTCCTGCAATAGCCACCGAATTGGTCTTCCTGTTCTAAGTCTCTTCTCTTCCAGCTGATTTTCCAGGAAGTCATAAAGAGCATGTCTGAACATTGTCACCCCTTTATTCAATAACATTGGCTCTCTATTACCTCTTGGATCAAATCTAAACTCATCTAGAGTTTTACAAAACCCTTTCAAAGTCTGACTGGTCCGACCTTTCCATCCTTCATTTTCACATTAGACCCATCTATCCATTCTATGGTCCATCCATCATGGCCTTCTTGCTACTCTTCTCACATGGTACTACCTATCTTCATTGATTGCTCTCCCTCCTCACCTCTATGTCATGGAATTCTTTGTTTCCTCTAAGACTTGGCTCAGGTATCTCCACATGAGACCTTTCCTGGTTCCCCAGCTGCTAGTGCCTTCCCCTCAAAGGCTACTTCACATCTCTTTGTATGTGTTTTGTGTTTGCCTAAATATGTGCATTTTGCCTGACTCCATGCAATATCACTAAAAAAAAATCCTTATTACAATGTTAACTCATATTAAGCCTGAAGTCCAATAAAATGTCCATAAAATTTTCATCTTGTCTGCTGTCTAGCTATATTGCCCTATCTTTTGAAACTGATTTAAAAAAACCCTAAATTATGACTTCACATTTCTCTTTATTCCAGTTCATATTATTAGCTTCAAATCAGTTTACTAGTCAGTAGAGCTCTTTCTGGATCTTGATTCTGCCATCCAAAATGTTAGTTATCCCTCCTAGCTTTGTGTCATCTGCAAATTTGGTAAATATTTTATTACTTCATATGTTATAAATTAAAAAATGTTAAATATCACAGGATCAGGGAAGGTCAGTATTGGCAAATCTTTTGAGTGAGGGAACCATCTCATCACCTCTTAATCATTCCAAAGTAAATTCATCTTCATGTGACACCTTCCCTGCCTCTCTACTTCTGCCAGGCCCGTTGCTGAGGAATGCCCCACTTATTAGCTTGCCTCTGGAGGTTGTGTTGTGTCCTTTTTGAAAGAAGCTATTCACCAAAGAGCTGGATGGAACAAAATAAGTGGACTCCACTGAATTTTAAAGGCTAATAATGTTGCTTAATAGCAGAGAATCAAACCAAGCCACACAGTTAGAATGCATCATCTAGGGAGGCTGTAAGCATTATTCTCCAGATATTATTTAGATAAATTACCTACAGGGGAGACAGGCACACGCTTGCCTGGGAGCTAGGAAATAGAATGGAATGACTTCTTAAGATCCAGTCCCAGATTCTATGATTGTGTGAAATCACAACACAACTGGCATGATTAATAACATGATTAATTGCCCAGAAATTATGTCTCTTGAACTTTTTATACATCAGTCACTAGGATAGGTTGCTTGGTTTTCCAGTCCCAGACTCTCTATATATCTTCCAAGTTCTAAGTATTAATACTAGAACACTATTTCAGAGGGATCTGATGTCAATAAAGTACTGCCTGGGGGCTAAATATTTACTATGTGATGGAATGATATAATGTTAAGGGAGAGAACTTGAGGTATATGGACATGTTCCCTGGCATCTCCTGGAAAATGAAGATGAAGGCTCTCTTCAAGATGAATTGATTAGTCCAGACTCTTGGGTGGATGAGTTTCTATGGAAGAAGCCATCCCTTTATACTGGCCTATAAAAAGAAACTGACAGGATAAACCTGATTGTCCTTTCCCCTTTTTTACTTCTCATCTTTCTTCGGGAGAGATCCTAAGATCACAACAGGTGTGACTGGGCAGGGGCAGATGTGATGTCTGGGATCTCTTCACCAATGGGAGTTTTGAAGTAGAGTCGGAGGAGGAAGACAAGCATTCATACATTGCTTGAAAAGAGTGTTCCTAGACACAAAGTTCTCAGCTGCCTTTTCATTCTTTTCTCCCTTTTCTGAGACCAGAGATCTGAGAGTGGTTTTACCCAGCCCAACGTTTGTAGAGTTCTTGAGATTTTCCTCTCTACCCCTAAGTTTGAGTCATTTTTTTTAGGGGAGAGTGGGAATGGTTGGAAGTAGTCTGACCCTAGAGTCTAGCCTGCTAACTAGAGAATGTGGAATTTCCAGGGCACTCCCAGTCTTGGGGGTTCCATTGCAATGCCCTCAAGTTTGAGAGTTTGGGATCTGAACTGCTGAGATAAGGGGAATTTCTTGAGCATATCACATCTTTGGGAGAAAAAAGTCATGGGCACATGGCCCCTGGTGCTAGGAAGAGCAACCATAAAGAATTAAAGTCACAATATAGAAGGGCAAGGAATTTGAATTTAGCATAATATTACTATAGAGAATTGTTTGGATGTTATAAGTCTGATAGGAAAGGAGATTGCTTTCTAGAATGTCAGTTGCGTTTATCTTCTGAGGGATTCTAAGTCCTCAGGGTGGTACCATCAGGCTGATTGTCTCTATGGGGGTGTTCTAAGCATTACCTTTTTGAAACAGGAGAGATACCTGGAGTTGGATTTGTTCATTGATCCTCTGGCCACTTGTTAAAGGATACTCAGAACACAATGTGGCTCCTAGTATATCCCTTCGTCTCTGTGACTGGGAGTTGTGTCGGAGATGATTGGTGGTCCATACAAGCTGTAGAAAGCCTCTCTCTCCCTTTCGAGTGTGTCATTTGGGATTCTTCCAGGTCTCCTTTGGACATCCAGTAAGGAGGGAGGTGACCTGTCTCCCCACCATTTCCAGTGGCAATAATGGATACAGGCATATGGTAGCAACTACCTGCATTTGCCTAGGTAGACTGAGACTAGTCTCTGAGGACTGTTTATATTTTTATTGCCTTTTATAACAAGCCATCAACATGGGCCTAAAGAAATGGACATTTCCAGGCCTGTCGTGTCTACTTTGTGAGTCGGAGTGTTCTTGGGTCATTGTCAGTTGCCTTGTGGGAGGTGCTTCTTTTATTTCGTAAGATGGGCATAAGTAGGATCATTTTGAGCCTGAACGGACTGAGGGATTATATACAGCTGGCTGGGAGACCCAGATCTTGTGAATTGTTTGGCTAGGGCAGATGAAAAATGAATGTGAAATATCTGTCCTACATTGTAATAAAGTTATCTTTCCCCCCCAGGGGAGTATAGGGGGAATGGGAGGAACGGGTGAGGAAAGGGAACACATATTTCTAAGTGCTTACTATGGGCCCGCTACTGTGCTGAGAACTTTGCCAACATTATCTCCTTTGATTCTCACTATAGCCCTGGGAAGTTGGTACTCCAACCTCCTCCCCCCCCCCTCGTTGCAGTTGAGGAACCTGCAGCACACAGAGTTAAGTGCCTTGCCAAGGGTTACCTAGCTAGCAAGTGTCTGAGAGTGGATCTGAACTCAGTTCTTCCTGACTCCCAGTCAGGTGCTTAATCCATCGTACCGCTTAGCTGCTTCATAGTATGGTATGATGGGTTATTGTCATATGTTTTAAGCATTTTTAGTATGTGCTCAGGATTCGTTTGTATTTTAAATATTTTTTATGATGGAGGAAATACATAGCTGCCTTCTAGTTGATATCTATTTTGTACATTTTATACCTAGAAGAGACCTTATTGATCTCATTGAGGAGATCTTAGACATGATCCATATCCAAGGTTTGTTCTGTTGTGAGGTGTTGTTGTTGTAGCTGGTGGTAGTTGTGGTGGCCCAAGCAAAGCCTTATTCTTCTTTTTGGGGCTCAGTTTGCCCCCGGATGAAGCTGGATCCCCCTTTCTTGTAGATCTCTGCCACTCTGGGCTGTGTTTCACACTTCAGGAGGTACGTGGCTGGTATACAACAGTCAGCTGTAATAATGGCTCCTGATTGCCTCATACTTTAGTGTCTGCAGAACACTTTCCTCAAAACAACTCAATGCAGCATAAATAGAAATATATTTACATATGTAAATAATATATAAACAAATATAACATTTAGATAATTTATATAAATAAATATTATATGATATATACAATATGTGATATACAAATATAAGTAAATATATATAAATATATAAAGAAATATAAAAGCAGTATAAATATTGTTATCTTCATTTTACAGATGAGGGAATTGTGGCAGCTAGTTGGTACAGTGGACAAAACACAGGGCCTGGAGTCTGGAAAAGTTAAGTTCAAATCCAACTTCAGAAACTCACTAGCTATATAACCCTAGTCAAGCCACTTAATCTCTATTTGCCCCATTTTCCTTATCTGTATATTGGGAATAATAAAAGCATCTACCCTGCAGGGCTGTTGTGAGGATCAAATGAGACAATATTTGAAAAGCACCTAGCACAAGGCCTGGCCCATAGTAGGCGCTTTGTAAATGCTCATTCCCTTCCCCTCCCCCTGATTATGCTCTCTTTCTGACTTGAAGATGTTCTAAGTAAGATGCTAATTGAGCAGCCTACGGTTATGTAGCTAGGAAACATAGGAAAGAGTATTCAAACCCCAGTGTCTCTTGCCTCCTAGTTCTGCTCTAAAATGAATCAGCCAACATCTCTGTACAATCGCCTACCCCAAATTAGTCTGTTAAGCAACCCTTGTAGCTTCCCTCCCAACCAGTCATGGCACAACCCAAAACCATCTCTTAGAATTCTTTTGTATGCTTCATCTGGCATCATATCAGCTTAACACAGTGAAAAATACAAAGTAGAAGCTTGATATATCCTGACTGATGAAAATGAGGTCTTGGTGTCCAGGGCCTAAATGGAATTAGGACAAGTTTATTAAAAAGCTGGCATCGGCCCCAAGATAATGAATATGCTCTGCTTTAACCTTTTGGTTTTCATCGCCTTTTTTTCTTCTTTTCTGGGAATCTGTCATTAGAAGAGTCCTGATACATTTGCTACGGGTATATGGGTGTCTTCTTAAGCTAGGTAGTATGAAGAGTAATAGAGGGATTTGGAACAGAAAAGAGAGCAGGGACTGTCTTTTGCCCTTTCTGATATTTCCAGCAGTTAGGACCTGGACGTAGTAGATACTTAAGCAATGTTTATTAACCAACTGTGGAAAAGATAGTGGAAAATATGAATAAGATCAAAGCAAATTTTGTGTGTCTAGTGATTTTTGAAAACAAGCTGGAGTGGAGTACTACAACATCTCTGGTCATTGAGTATCTATCATGGCTTTGAAGTCTTCCATTGTAAATCTATTTCAATGTTTAACAACTCTCATAGTCAGGAAATTTATCCTAATATCTAACCAAGTTCTTGCAGTTTGCAGCTGAAAGTAATTTCTTCCTGTTTTGGCATCAAAGGAGAGGGGAAATAGCAACTAATTAAGTTTCAATTTGATACACTTTGATACTTCAGTGCTTTGATAGATCTGTGATCTCAGTGATATGGTCACTCTCTTCAACCACGCAGATTGTAACCTTTCCATGCCTCTACATCCTGTGAGACTCTAGTCTATTCACTCCCATACATCTCTCTGATGTGCCTCCAAAGTACTGGGAACCTTTGTTGAGATCTCTTCATATTACATGGGGGCACTACTGGAGGATGATGTCTGTCCAGGTGCTATCCTTCGTGGTCGACTCATCTACCTCCTTTTCTAGCCATGCACCTCTTTGGAGAAGGCTTTTACATAGCTTTTGGAGTTCAATTTTTATTTGGCCACATAACAGACTAAAACATGCCTGCCTTGACTCTTTACTTAGCTCCTTTGCACGATACTTTAATTTTTCTGAACTGTTGTATTCTATGCTTTGTGCCTTAAAATGTTATCAGGAGAATAATGAACTTTAAAAAAATGGATCTTTGTTTCAGGGAGGAGCTTGGAAGTCATTCAAAGCACTGTGCTACATAATTTTCCAAAGGTGTGGCAGCCTAATGTCCTCTGCCTCTGTAATTTTTGGGTCAGTTAATTATCCACATCCAGTGTCTGATCAGTATCTTGATGGACCAGCTGTATGGGCTGTCCATCCAGTGGAATATCATGGTCTGGACCATAGAAACTTTTTATCTACTTGGTTTTTCCTGTCTGGTCATGTGTGGGCCTCCCAAAAGCTACCCATGGTCCAAGGTATCTGTTGAGGCAGGAAGAAGGCAAAGAAGAAATTGATCTCGTACAATGTATTTATGTTTGCTAGTCTTTGTGTTGCCTCTCAGTCTTTCCCTTACTCTCTTTTGATCTGATTATACGGTTCAAAAATGGAAGGAAATTTGGAGATTGTTTAGTTCAATCCCTTCTTGTAGAGGTGATGAAATTGAGGTCTATTTAATAAGTTACTTGACCAAGGTCACATAGTATCAGAGATTGGATATGAGTGTCCTGCTTTTGAGTTTATAACTCTTTTTACAATATCATTAGTTTCTCAGGACTTTGAAACAGAATTGTTATTGTCAAAGCCACAGAACAATGAAAAGAGTGCAAATAGTGCACTGGGTCTAAAATCAGGAAGACCTCAATTCAAATCCAACCTCAGGCATTTACTAGTTCTATGACCCTGGCCAAGTTACATAACCTCAATCTGCCTCAGTTTCCTCATCTGTAAAGTTGAAATAACAATAATAACAATTATTACCCACTTTAATCTCACAGTCATATTGGCAGGTTAAGATGAGATCATGTTTATAAAATGCTTTGTAAAAAGTGAGGACTAGGTGAGTAGTGTAGTGGATAGATGTTTGCCTTGGAGTCAGGAGGACCTGAGTTCATATGTGGCCTCAGACATTAGCCAAGTGACCCTGGGCAAGTCACTTAGTCCTGTTTGCCTCAGTTTCCTCATCTGTAAAATGAGCTGGAAAAGGAAATGGTAAAGCACTCCAGTATCTCTCCCAAAAAAAATTCAAATAGGGTCACAAAGAGTTGAACATGACTGAACAACAATTGCAAACCTTAAAGTGCTATACAGTACATCCCCAAAGTATTAGTGCAGTTTTTAAAGCTTAATAGCATAACTCCTCATTGGTCATAGTTTTATATTCCAGAGCAAAGAAGAATGAGACTAATCCTAAGAGAGTGGTCAAGGAACAGAGTCAGGGAGATAAAGAAGAAACAAGAAAAACCGTCCATATTTTAAAAAACCATTATAAATCATCACTATCATCATCACTATTGTCAACACAAAGACTTAGAACAGTTTTATGCTACAAAAGTTTATAGTGCTACACAAGGTTCCCAAAGTCTGCACTAAGACCAGAATTAGAACCCAAGTCTTTTGAATCTCTGCCCAGATCTCTTTTGACTACACAGTACTGCCTTTCCATGCCATAACCTCTTTTTTAAAAAAAAATAATTGATTTGTTTATTTACTTTTAGTTTACATGATTCAGTTCCACAATCCCTTGAGTTTCAAATTTTCTCTCCTCTCTCTTCCCCCCCCCCCCCCAT
>JAQQSV010009772.1:0-13433 GCA_028646515.1 Pseudochirops corinnae
TGACCATTTATCAATTGGGGAATGACTTGTATTCTTATAGATTTGACTCAGCTCCCTATATAGTTTAGAAATGAGGCCTTTATCAGAGACACTGGTTGTAAAAATTCTTTCCCAATTTCCCACTTCCCTCTTAATCTTGGTTACATTGGCTTTGTTTGTACAGAAACTTTTCAACTTAAGGTAATCAAGATTATCCATTTTGCATTTTATAATGCTCTCTAACTCTTCTTTGGTCATAAACTCTTCCCTACTCCATAAATCTGACAGAATTATCTCTTTACCCAAGGTGGGGGAAAATGTTTAAACAATAGAGATTTCCATGTGAGAGTGAGGCAAAGAATGTGGATGTGATTATAATGATGGCAAAGTAAAAAAAAGAAAGAAAGAAAGAAAGAAAAGAAAAGAAAAACTTCCAGGGCAAGGCAAGTACTCCTCCCTGTGCTCTTCAGGGTCCTGGTTTTGACCTCAGTCTGTCTTATCTCTTGGTCATTAATCTTGTTCAAGTTTTTCTACTTTATTTGCTATAATGAACTTAGCTCACTTTCATCTATTTGGCAATGTCTTTTTTTTAACGCTGTGATCTACACAATTACAACTATAGCCTCCTCAATTCAAAGCATTAAATGTACATAATTTGATACTTTCTTGAATACTTGGGGACCATAATTTTGCACATCAATAATCATATATGAGTATTTAAAGGATCTCTAACTTTATTATGTAGGCAATTGCTGGCATGAAAAATCCCTCTACCAAAGTAGTTTTCACCTTATTTGTCTGACTTAAGCAATAAGTCCTAGGAAAGTGCCTCATCAACAATATTTTTTTTCCTTTACACATGAATTGTGATTCTGATGGTATAGGGAATTCCTTTTAAGGAACTTATCACATCAATACCTCTTGCATCTTCTCTGCTGTAACTTACAGTCTTAGAGAGTTATCCAGGGGTCTTGAGAGGGAACAACAACATGAATTACACAACCAAGATGTGTTAGAGGCTGGATTTGTACCCTCACCTTCCTGACTCCTAGGCAAGCCCCCTATCCATTATGTCACACTGTAGCTTGCAACTATGTGGCAGTGCAATACAGAAGAATGTATATGAAACTATAGAGGCCATCTAGTCCATCATGGAGCTGTCAAAGAATCCATTCTCTAGTGTCCCAAAAGCCTCTTATTAAAGACCTCTAGTAAGGTCTCCAATTTTCAGACTCACTGCAGTGAGGTTTAAGACATTGGGGCAACCCTGTCTGAAAAGAGTAACTTAGCACAATGGTCTAAACATGATGGAAATGAAAGAATGTGTTTTTCCCGGGAGGAATCACATGCGACTAAAGAGCTGCTGGGTGGTTGCCAAGTGGATTCTGAAGCAATCAGAAATCAAATTTTCTCATTTCTCAAATCTTTCCTTTACACTCTACACTTGGACTTCCCTAAGTAAACTTGCCTGGACATTATGCTCTTTACTAATATGTTTTTTAACAATAATAATTATAATAGCTCATATTTATATAGAACTCTAAGGTTTGCAAAGAACTTTATAAATATGATCTTATTTTCACTCTTTTAACAACCTTTAAAAGTAGATGCTATGATTGCCCCCATTTTACAGGTGAGGGAAGTGAGACAGGCAGAGCAAATCACTTGCCCAGGGTCACACAGATAATAACAGAGATTAGATTTGAACTCAGGTCTTCCTGAGTCTAACAGATGTTGGATTAAACTCAGTGCTATCTTTTTAATTGGTCAAATTTTTATAACTGAGATACAACCATTTAAAAGCTGATCCGAAAACTCTGATTAAAAAACAACAAACCTTAATAATACATTAGAAAATGAGTTTGTTTGCTATGATTTTTTAAAATTGTCTTTAATGATCTTCTGAGAAGAAATGCAGATGGTTAATGAAAGCAAGTGATTCCAGACTATGGAAAATCCTTCCATGCTAAATCAGCTGCTGCACGTGCCAAGCCTGATCTTCCTGGTACTCAAATATGCAGCCTTGTGGAGCACTTTAAACAGAGAACATACAGCACTGATTTCCCATGGTGACAACAGTTGAATTTTCCAACTCTACATTTTGCTAAATCTAACAAATAAAGGCTTTTTATACTTGGAAGCCAGTCTGGCAATATTTTCTTAGGCAGAATCAACAGCTATTCATTGGCACTTCACCTAACTACTATTATTATTAAACATTTATTAAGCTTCCCCTGAGAGCTAGGTGGTGTCCAGTCCATCTGTAAAACAGCCCTTGCCTTGTGGTGTTGATATATTATGCAGAGACTTCAAATATGCATCAAGTAGGTTTTTCCCTTGTATCTATGGAAATCATATACACTGAAGGAGTTTTGATACACATACTATTGTAATTTGCAAAAGAATAGATTGTTGAAATAGTGGTAATCATTAATAAACATAAGAAGAAATGTAAATTCAAGTCTCCAGGTGCTTAAATTATGCCCATGGAATAAAGAACATGGGCTTTCTGACTGCAGTTTCATCTGTTTTGATGTTTCTTTAGAACCGGGCACTTTGGGAGGTACAGTAACATTTATAAGGTGCTGAAAGAAAAAAGTACACTAATTTTTGAGGGCACTAAAGTGCTATACTTATAGCCTGAAAAACTCCTGAAATAACTTTAAAATAAAGAGATTTGGGCTCATTTTCAAGTCATTATTCCCTTTATGTTTCTAGAACTGAATTGAATCAGTGGAGGTAACATGTTCCAGTGTCTAATGAAAATACTAGGAGTAATAGGTAGTTTTTACATCCTCTGAAGTTAACAAAGTACCTTTCACGTATAAACCATATTAGACAGAGAATACACATAGGATTATCCCTAAATTACCAGGAGGAAAACAGAAGCTTAGAGAGGTTAATTGACCTGTCCAAGGGCACACAAGTAAAAAGTATAATATTACCATACCAAATAGAAGAGCAAGGATTCAAATTCATATTATCTCATGACTTAGATCAAGTTCTCTTCCAACTCTGATTCTTCAACTCCAATGCTATTTCAACTTTCCCTTGAGGACTAGTCATTCAATATGAATGTATAAAGTGCCATGCATTGTTCTGGGCACTGAAGATACAAAGACAAGAATGCAGCAGAAGCCTTTTCATCCTGCAAATTCACTCCAACTCTGGCCTTCTCATATTGAAAGTATAATTCATGCCTGTGGCCCATTCCTGGCTTCTTCCTCTGAGAAATTCTATTTTAAGGACAGTGTCCAAGGCAGCCATGTCTCCATTCCTCTCTAAGCATCCCTCTTGACTCTGCAGTTTTGTCTCACAGAATCTCTTCTCCTCCCCCACATGCACCACTTTTCAGTTTCCTTTTATGTGTTGTCTGCCCTTCCTTGAGGGCAGAAACTGTCTTTATTTCTTCTTGTGTTTATATTCCTTAGCACTTAGCATAGAACCTGGCATATAGCAAATCTTAATAAACATTTTTTTTTAACTTGTTGAGTTGACAAAAACAAAACAGTCCCCTAAGTGTGGGTGTGCTGGAGCCTGATGGTCTGGCAGAACTGATTATTAAATTTTCAATGGAAGTGTTTACAGTTTGGAACAAGGCTTGATATATTGTTTTGTTGACTGTCTATACTTAAGAAGGCAATAGAAAAAGTGTTCATTATGTAAATTATACTTAAAAGTATATGCTTTTTTTTAAAGGACAAGGGAGAGTAAAATTAAAATTAGTTTAAAATTATTCATTTTGTTTGTTTAAAATCTGTTAAAAATTTACCAACACACCTCTGCCTATAAACAAATTCAAAATATGTACAAAGTAAATACAAAATAATTTCTGGAAGTGATAGAAGCTGAGAGTAGGAGGGAAAGAAGCCAAAGACATTAAGAAAGACCTCAGTAAGAAGTTAGCACTTAAATCTATTAAGAGGCAAAGGTAAGGAAGGAGTGAACCTAACAAAAGATTGCCACTTGGGACTAGCATTTTTTTCCACTGTTTTCTCAAATATTGTCACATCTAGCTACCTGGTCACTCTGGGCATCGGTATTATATTCTAAAAGGCAAGTCTGCCTTCAGCTATTATAGGGAGAAAGTAACAGAAGCAATAATAATAGTTATTTTTATTACTAGCACTTTTAAGTTTCCAAAGAACCCTCCTCACAGCAACCCTGCAAAGTAGTTACAAGTAGTGAAAAAATGTTTTCCAAGTCAAAAATCACTAAATAAGGTGGGAGATCTCCTGGATGCAAGGCTTGTTTGACTTTCAGGAGCTTTTAATTTAATTAAAATTTAATTTAATGTAATTTTAACCCCCATTTGACCATGTGCATTTTACATATGAGTCCCACATCTTTTATGTCCAACTGTAGTGTCTCCTGAGCTGAAGTCCTAAATCACTGACTGACTTTTAGATGTTTTATCCTGGATGCCCCAGAGGCATCTAAAATTGTCCAAAACAGAAGTTATTCTTTTTCCACCCGAACTTACCCCTCTTCCAAAATTCCCTATCATTGTCATGGACCACCATCCTCCCAGTCACACAAGTTTTTAAATTTGTGCTGTGCTAGATTCCTCCTTCTCACTCACCCCACATATCTAATCACTTGCCAAATTTTGTCACTGCAGTCTTCACAACATCTCTGCTATATTCCCTCTTCTTCATTCACATAGCTACCCCCTAGTCCAGGCCCTCATCCCTTCATGCATGCCATACTGTGATTGCCTCTTGTTTTCTCTCCTTGCTTCCAGCCACTCCCCACTGCCATTCATCATTCATATAAATGCAAAAATAAAATAAATTTGATTAGGTCACTCCTTGTTCCCTATTGCCTAGAAGAGCAACTGTACTGCTCCAGTATTTAATGCTCTACACAGCCCAGCCTCTTCCTACATTTTCAATTTTATTTTACTCCTGTGATCCAGTCAGACTGGTTTACTCACTGTTCCACACATAAGAAATTCCATTACTTGTGTCCATGCCTTTGCATAGGCTATGCCCCATGCTTGGAATGCCATTCCTCCTCCCTTCTGCCTCCTTGAATCCAAGTGTCACTTCCAGATTCAGTCCAAATGACATCTTCTTCACAAAACTTTCCATACCTCCCAAAACAAACAGCCTCCCACCCATAACTACTAGATAGAACAATAGATAGATACATATACATACATTCATACAATACATACACATGCACTAAGTACATATTATATACATACACATACATATGCATATGCATATATCTTCACACACAAATATACACACATATTAACTCCATCATTAGAATTGATTGTATGGAACCAGATGATAACTATTCCACTCTCCTGAGAATGACAGGAGAAAAGAAAACACATAGAATGTTTCCCTATTTCTCACAGATCAAAGGAGGGGATTTGTAATGTATTATGCTTATTTTATGATTATTAAATTCTCTCTCTCTCCACACAGTGCAATTTCCAATAAAGAGATAAAGATCTTTCCTGTTTTAAAACAGAGCCAGACCATTGTGATAAAATCAGATTCTTGTAGCTCTGGGGTCTACTCTAAGACCCCTGATCTCCTGCTCTCATTCCTGCACGACTCAGAGAAAATAGTTGCCTTTATATTTCACTTTCTCTTTCCTACTAGGGGAAGAAAAATCCTGTATATGGAAAAAGAGGCTTGGTTTATAAGCCTTAATCTCTCCAGAGAGAGAGTAAAACTTAGGTATGAAAGAGTAAGACGAGCTCTCTTTTCCTTTGTTGCCATCAACGTATTAATGGTTATGTTTCAAAGGAAAAGTCACACTTGTACCTGCCCTCATTAAAACTAATGCAAATTTAACAAAAGTCAATGAATTAGGGTTTGCATGGGCATGAAATTGCTTTTAGGAAGAGCATTTAAGTCTGGGGTATGAATAACCAAATATGGAAGGACTACCGTTACGCCAATTTGAATCAGGGAGACATTAGGCAGCTAGGTGGTGCAGTGGAAAGATAGCATGCCAGACCTGGAGAGAGGAACAACCGAGTTTAACCTTAGACGTTCACTAGCTGTGTGACCTTGGACAAAACACTTCACCTCTGTTTAGCCTCAGTTTCCTCATTTCTAAAATGGAGATAATAATAGTACTTACCTTGCAGAGTTGTTGTAAGGATCAAACGAGATTATAATCATAATGTACTTAGTACAGTGTCTGCTTTATAGGAAGTGCTATATAAATATTGGTTGTCATTATTATTATTATAGATCCAAAAATTATGAACAAAGAGTTAATGGTAGGGTTTTTCTTCTTAATCTTTTTTGCTTTCATGATAAACCATGAAGAATCTTAGGACAATGAACAGATATGGTCTTCTTCTAACATGGATGATGATGATGCTTAAACATTCCATATTTTTATAGAACTTTTATTCAATGAGATATTTCACATTGCCTTCTATTTTTTTATTTGTTTGGATCTGTTTAATAGTATCTTGATTTCTCATAAAGTCATTTGCTTCCATTTGCTCCACTCTAATTCTGAAGGAATTATTCTCTTCAGTGAGTTTTTGAGATTCTTTTTCCAACTGGCAAATTCAACTTTTTAAGGCATTCTTCTCCTCATTGGCTTTTTGGGCCTCTTTTGCCATTTAAGTGAGTCTATTTTTTAAGGTGTTGTTTTCATCAGTCAGGTTGTTCCTCTCTTTTCATGATTTTCTTGCATCATTCTCATTTCTCTTCCCAATTTTTTCACCACTTCTCTTATTTGGTTTTCAAAATCCTTCTTAAGCTTCTCTATGGCTTGTAAATAGTTTACATTTTTCTTGGAAGCTTTTGGTGCAAGAGACTGTGTTGTCTTCCTCCTGATCCATGCTTTGATCCTTTTTGTCCCCAAAAAAGGAATCTAAAGTTGGGTTGCTGTGTTTCCTTTGCTTCCTTTGCCTGCTCATTTTGCCAGTCAATTACTTGACTTTTTAGCTCTGTGGAACTCTGCTTCTAGAGGGGAGAGCGTTGTCCCAAATTGCTGGGGTTTTGGCAACTGCCAGAGCTCTTAGGAGGCTGCCATTTCTGCAGCCCCTACCAGGTTTGGCTCACTGGTCCCACACCTCAGGACTACCACCCAAGACCATGATCCCAATCCAGGCAGCTTAAGGCAAGAGCACTTAGCCTCTGAATGATTGCTTGGCCCCCCTGCAATCTGCAGGCCATTAACTCTGAAGCAGTCACATGGAGGCAGCTGCAGGGCCACTGCTTCTATTGCTTTTTTGCCCTGGGGGCTTTTCTCCCCAATATTTAGCCAAGTTCTTCTGACCTTTCACTTCGTCCTTGGTTCTTATGGGTTGATAATTCTGGAAACTGCCACAGCTGCCGGTGATCCACTCTCTAGAATGCTCCAGCCACAGCTTGTCCTGGCCACCCTGGGGCTATGCCACAGTTTCAGGCCAGGATGGTTTCAGCTCTCAGTGGGCTACAATGAGCCCTTCTCTTCCCGCCTGCCAGGGTGCCTGCAGTGGGAGCTTTGTTTCTTTGTACTTTTGTGGGTTCTGGAACTCTAAAATTTGTTTAGAGTCATATTTTATAGGTATTTGAGGTGGTTAAGGGGGGAGCTGCAGAGTTTTCCTGCTTCTATGCTGCCATCTTGACTTCATCCCCAGAACATTTTTTTTTATAATATCTCTGTGAGGGAGGTACTACAAGTAGAATTATCTCCATCTTTGAAAAGAGGAAACTGTATGGGGTGAGGGGATAAGAGGAAGTGTGACAGAAGGGAGGGCAGATTGGAGGAGAGGGTAGTTGGAAGCAAATACTTTTTAAAAGGGTCAGGGTCAAAGGAGAAAATAGAATAAGTGGGGGGCAGGATAAGATGGAAGGAAATATAGTTAGTCTTTCACAATATAACTACTATGGAAATGTTTTCCATAACTACACATGTACAACCTATATTGAATTACTTGTCTTCCCAGTGGAGGTGGGTGAGGAGGGAAGAAGGGAAAAATCTGGAACTCAAAGTTTTAAAAACAAATGTTAAAAAAAATTGTTTTTTACATGGGACTGGGAAATAAGATATACAGGCAAAGGGGTATAGAAATCCATCTTGCCCTCCAAGAAAGTTAGGGGGATATGGGGGAGGATATAAGAGAGAACATATTGGGGGAAGGGGTATTCAGTAGGTTTACTATCTTGAGTTTGGGGTTAAGGGACAGACAGGGAGAAAATTTGTAACTCAAAATCTTGTGGAAATGAATGTTGAAAACTAAAAATAAATAAATTAAAATTTAAAAAAGAGGAAACTGAGGACTAGTGAGGTTAAGAGACTTATCCAAGATAATGGGATCACAAATAAAGAGCTGGATAGGCCTTAGGAGCCATGTAATTTCAAATTAGTAGTCAGTGTTGAATCTAGGATTTGAACCTAGATCTCCGTGTTGTAAACCCAATATCCTTTCTTCTATAACATGTACCCCTTGACTTTTGCATTTCATGCAACTGTAACTTTGCCCTTTCTTTCCCTTCTCTTAAAAAAAAAAGTAATAAGGAAGAAGGCAATATAGACCTTTATGTTTCCAAATCACAAGTATGCAAAGCATTTAGTATACCATTTTTTTCCTCTGATCTGTAACTTCGTTGGTTCAGAAAAGTACTAGAGAGTAAAGTCTCTGCCAATGCAGATTGGCAACAGTGCTGCAATGTATATTCTTAAAGTTGTTTGAAGCATTGAAATGTTAAGTGACTTAACCCAGGATCATACAGGAAATTTTTTTCAGAGGAAGGACTTGGACCCAAGTCTTCCTAATTCTAAGAACAACCCTCTATGCACTATACCACACTGCCTCATTACATTCAATCCTATGACATAATATTAGAAATACATGACACTATGGGCTATTAGATATTAAATATATGTATGCACGTAATTTCTATACATAGAAATTTACTACTCAGGCATCTAAGAGGAAGAAACCCAGTCAAAACTCTTCAAATTCCTTCTACATGAAGTTCTGCTCCCCCAAAATTTATCTTGTTCTTCTTTGGTTTGTAGCATATGTATATGCATATGTTTATTTACATGCATGTTGACTTCTGATATAATGCAAATCCCTTAAGAGCCGGGAGTTTTATTTTTTTACCTTTTTTTTTATCATCTTTTACCTCCAAAAATCTTTGTCTTTGCCTTTTGTCTCTTTATTTCTTCATCTAGCAAGTTGCCTGGGATATAGAGAACACTTGATAAATGGTTATTGGTTGGTTTATTATCTTTAACATTGATGTTATATGCAACTTGAGGTGATTTGTTTAACCTCTTGTTCATCTCCTCATTTTCCACATTAAGTACTTGGAACAGTAATTTGAAAAAGCCAAAATGTTTGTTGTAAGGTAAAATCATAATCATACATACATATACTTATTTTATGTATGTATGTATGCATGCATGTATGTATTTGTATGGAACATTGTATTAAGTCAGGAAGTTTAAAATAATATAAGGTCTTTTCTCTTGATATTTAAGTAAAGACAAAAAGGTGACCTCACTAACTGAGGTGTCATGGAATTAAATCACCAAAGTCCCTTCAATATCTTCAGAGGATAAAAGAGAGGCCACTGCTAACACAACTAAATCAATAGTGTAATGAGTGAAATTGGCTTAGAGACATCAGCTCCCCCCCTTTGTCCCACAATTATGAAGTGCTCTTTTGGAAACCAGATACTCTGCTGAACTGACACAAATGAATATGGAACACTTAAATAATACACAGAAGAAATGTTTTTGGCAAAACCCATATATTTCAAATAATGTCTGAAAATCACCTGGCAAGAAGATAAGATTTTCATAGTACTGGAGGCAACCATAAACCAAACCTTCTCCTTTCTGGGTTATCAGTGTCTAAGAAGATTCTTTTTTTTTCCTTTCAT
Organism: Pseudochirops corinnae; assembly: GCA_028646515.1. Taxonomy (NCBI): domain Eukaryota; kingdom Metazoa; phylum Chordata; class Mammalia; order Diprotodontia; family Pseudocheiridae; genus Pseudochirops; species Pseudochirops corinnae. The sequence goes on from JAQQSV010009772.1 coordinate 9,843, forward strand.
TAAAAAAGTTGTTTCATGTCAAGCTCCAAGTCAAATGTGACTTATAACTGTCCATTTATGGTCATATTTGTCAGAATTAAGCTTTAGATGTTAGAATGAGCTGGAAAATAAATGGTCATCTAAGTGAATTGAGGTATGCCTGATTCTTGTTTAATGGTAGGAAATGTCTCCTTGGGAAACATAAGAAAGTACTAAACATTCTGGAAACAGAAGATCTAAACACTGTGCATTTCAGGTTTGAAGGAGGGGGAAAGAAGTTGCCCTTGACAGTAGACATTTATATCATGGGAATCATTTGGAATGCAATAGTTTCTACCAATAGTAAAGCCTTTGGATACTCAGCTCTCCCCTTGTCTAGTCCACATCCCAACTACTAACAGAGCAGACAGAACCCCTTTTAATTTAGTTCCTTACTGAACTAAGGCTCCTTAGTGAATTAGGAAAGATTTCCATTCTGCTCCAAGGGCTGAGGTCACCTTTCCCCTTGATTCTCTTTGGTTGTTAAAGAAATTACAATGAATACAGAATCTTATCTCTATCAAGAAGGGCTTTACTACTTACCCTTGTTTAAGAGTACCTTCATTTGGTTGTTCAGGACTTAAAAGACTTTGGACTAAAATAACCTCTATAAAGTTCTACTAATGCACTCATTATTGTCCTCCGTGTGTGCTAAACATGACCTATTGTTCAAGCTTTAAAAACCACATTATAAAAACAGTATGGACAGGCTATCCCAAAGGCATTTGAAGTTTAGTAAAAAGTTTCCAATTGCGTATTTTTCAAATGGTTTGAGTTTGACCTAAAAAAAAAAAACCCATATATCCTGCATTCTGCCTTTCATTTTTATACCCATTCACATGAAATTTTAATCCATGTGTTTCAGATTACAGTATTTTTTATTTTTATCGTAATAAAAAAGCTCCTTTCAAGGAGCCATTTGATAGCCAAGAAGCCCTACAGTCCTTGAAATTCATTGTTCAAATTTTTATTTTTTTTTTCCTTTTAGCAAGAAAGTAGTATTTTTGCCAAGGAATACAGAATAACAAGGCTCAAGATAATTGAGTTCATATGTCCTTAATTAGTGAAAACTACATTCATCCCAACAAGTTTAGAGGGTGCTATCAGAGATAGATTAGAGAAAACTTATAATTTTAGAATCCTCCATAGAAGACATGGAAAGAAGACTACAAATCATCAAAAGGTTTTAGGGAACGCCAAAAGATTATTATGAACTTGAAATTCTCAGTCACAATTTTCCATATTATTTCCCATCAGTTAGGTGGGAAATACTTCCCAAGATATCTTGTTCAATCCCAGGAAGATACAAAAATTACAGACAGTTGCTATGGCAAAAAGGAGTGGTCACAGTTCTTCAGTAAGGGAGAGGTTATTGGAACCCTATAAAGGTAGAGCCTTAACTAGGATGGAGAGCACTAGAATGCTGTAGGGCACTTAAATTCAGATAGTATTTAAACCGCATGTGTTCCTTTGGTCTTAGAAACAACTGAGTTCAGCAAAAAGAATAAATCAAATTCAGAAGCTACCAAAATGATCCTTCTCTGTTAGACCAAGCTCTAAGCATTAACAGTTACTTTCACTGTCATTGGAAAAAATTGTTTTCATCCACCCATTCTGCCAGGGGAAGTCTTCACATGCTTGAAGTAGACATCCTCTTAACCCCCAGAGAGGTTTAAACCCTGTTAGTTACCTCCAACCTGGTTTAGCCCATCTACCAAGACAGTTTTACTGGGGTGTGGTCATTGAGCCTGATATCGCTTCTTGGAGCCACAGGTGAAAGTTGGGTGAAAGGCAGACACCAGAGGTATATGAGCAGCTCATATAAGTCTCAGCAAGCCCTCATACCAGAGATAGTAGTCCTCTTTGAACACCCACTAACTGTTCGGAAGAAACCACAGCAATGCTTCCACTGACTTTATCTCACAAAATTGATCGGAAGGTTTCTCTCATGTTATTTGTCCCTAGTTATCACTGTATCAAAGAGTACGAGTGATCAAAGTTGAGTGAATGAAAAGCCATTTATTTAGCACTGATCACTTATAAGTACTTTCTTCAAAGTACTAAGTACTGGAAACTCAAATACAATGATATTATATTCTTGTCTTAAGAAGCTTACATTCTAATACAGTTGGTTGGTTGTTGTCCTTTCTTGAAGAGGACCAAAATGATATTATTATGTTAGAGTCAAGTTACAGTTTGTCTGACTGTTGTTAATCATACCAATATGAGCTCAGAATGTTCTACCATGTTTGGGCACAAATAGTCCACATGAACATTTGGGGTGGATTTTCTAAATTTGCACATCTCACATTTCTTTTGAGCAACTTCAACTCTGCCTTGCTCATAGAGCACAGTTCCTTCTTTGATGAGGGTATGCCATGCTTGGAGGTTATTTGCCAGCATCATCCATTTCACGCAATCAATAACAAAGTTCTTCAGAGAGACCTTGAGAGTGTCCTTCTATCATGTCTTCTCACCACCATATGAGCACTTACCTTCTGTGAGTTCTCCATGAAATAGTCTTTTTAGGCAAGTGTACATATGGTATTTGAACAACATGGTCAGCCCACTGGAGTTGCACTCTCTACAGTAGAGTTCAAATGCTTGACATTTGTAATGGTAATAGGAATTTGAAGATCTTCCCTGCCCCCTAATAGGCTGAATGTAATCCCAAGGAGCCTGTAGTGGAATGAGTTTGCTGAAGGGTAGAGCAGAGCCCAGAGAAAGTCAGGAGTTAAAGCAATTAGAGCTGGAAGGAGGAGAGGATGTGTACCCAGGGAGACAGCTAGGCTTGTGAGTAAATGTTTGTTTCTGGGAAGGCTAAAGGATGGTGTGGCTTCATTCTGTGCTGTGGTATATTACCTTCTTTGCTAATATGATGGATTTGACTTTCTGGTGTTAGAATTTGGTTTTCTGGTGTCTGAATGCTTCCATCTTCTATATGGAGAGTCTGTTATATTTTGCAATTTAGCACTATGCCAGTATATTCACAGTCACCATCAGTGCTATAGATAATGTGTTGGCACTACAGCAGTTTAGTTTAAGAAAGGACATCGGTGTCTATTACCTTATCCTGTCACGTAATCTTTAGAATCTTCTTAAGACAATTCAACTGGAAGTAACTCAGTTTTACAGCATGGCATTGGTATACTGTTCAGGCTGTTACTGTATTCTAATAGGAGGAGACAAGAGAAAAATGTTTTGGTCTAAGATGGGAGGAGAAACACAACAATAAGGCAATTGACTCAATTGGCATGTCCTTTCCAAAAGTAAGTAAAGTTGACTTTTACACTGCAGATGGCAAGATCATCATAGAATTGTCTACTACCTGAGTACTTTAGGCAAAAAAAAAGAAGTCCCCAATGTTACTAAATCCCAGTTATTGAGGGAAAAATAGATTTGGGGAGGGTCTGAACAATTTATCCTTAATCCACAGAGTAATTTCACCCATAATTCATTTTTCCTATAGAATTTGATATAAATAAGCAAAGAGCCTGATGCCATAAAGTGAAGAAATGCTATTTCTTCACCTTTTGCCACCATGGAGAATTTCTGTCAAGGAGACCTTGGTAG
>JAQQSV010009773.1:0-13433 GCA_028646515.1 Pseudochirops corinnae
TTTATAAGAATACAAGTCATTCCCCAAATGATAAATGGTCAAAGGATATGAATAGGCAATTTTCAGAGGTAGAAATTAAAGATATCTTTAAGCATATGGAAAAATGCTCTAAATCACTATTAATTTGAGAAATGCAAATTGAAACAACTTTGAGGTACCACATCTCACCAGACAGATTGGCTAAGATCACAAAACTGGAAAATGACAAGTGCTGCAGAGGATGTGGAAAAATTGGAACACTAATGCATTGTTGGTGGAGCTGTGAACTGATAACAACCATTCTGGAGAGCAATCTGGAACTATGCCCAAAGGGCTATAAATAATTGCATACTCTTTGACCCAGTAATACCACTTTTGGGGTTGTATCCCAAAGAAAGATCATTCTTTAGTGACCCAGTTCCTAAGCTTAATCTGATAAATATATTACTATTTATGCAGATAATCAAGAAACATTTCTTCTAGCAAGTTCATTCCTCCCTCTTATTAAATATTAACATAAATATTTGATGTCCTTAAGGTAAATACTAAATATATATCAAAGTCATTGTTTACCTCATCTGATAATTGTTCTTTCCAACTTCCAGTTTCAACCTCTAATATAGCTAGGGGGAGAACAAGAACCTTCCTGCTTCTACTGTTACTTTTTTCTTCTTCATCAATCAAAACCAGGTATGAGGGAGTTTGACTTGATCACTTCTAAAGTCCCTTCAAGCTATGATCCTATGAATGAGTGAACATTTTTCACTTCATCTTATGTTAGGGGATGATCTAAGTTACAAAGAGTTTTCCTAAAGAATGGTCCATTTCCTAGTTTTTAAAATAATAAATACACTATGCTGTATTTATATGAATGTCTTTTAGATTTTCACTTAATAATCCCAATAAGGTTGTTTTCAAAGGGTTAAAATTATGTATAACTTAGTTCAGATTTTTTATGGGATCTTTAAAAATATTTAACTTGAGGTTTTAGTTCAAAATAACATTGATAATTGATTATATCCAACCATAAATCAAATCTCTCAACCTCAGTGTTTTGAATTGCAAAATAAATCTTGCTCTAATAAAAGCACTAATCTCCCCTGAGTATTTGTAAGTATTTCTGAGATATATTAATCCATTACATCTACTCTACCTGCTGAGATTTTGGAGCTCTTGGTCTGGCTTACATGTTTGTAACTTCATTCAAATGAAGTTGGTGCCACAGAAAGTATGCATTTCAAATTTGTTACACAATCACAGATTATTAGAGATGGAAGGGACCTTAGAGATAATCCATCCTTTTCATTTTACAAATGAGGAAACTGAAATTGGTCATTAAGGATATAGTGTGACAGCAATCTAAAAATTGGAGTGCATAAAATAAGGGAAAGCTGTTCCCCTTCCTTTTCCCCTAATGTTGATAGGAAGTCAGATAGATAAATACATAGAATGGATCAAAGGTAAGATGGACAAAAATTTACAAGAGTGTATTCAGAGAGATACACACACACTATAGAGAAAAGAGCACAGACTGGAACACTGGTTCTGGCGTTTACTACAAATGTGAGTATGGGCAAGTCACAACTTTTCTTGACCTCAACTGGGAGCAGGTGGAGGGCAAGTTCTTTTTTTTTTTTTTTTTTTGCTTTTTGGAGGGCAGTTTGGGGTTAAGTGACTTGCCCAAGGTCACACGGCTAGTTTTTGTGTTGAGTGTCTGAGTTCACATTTGAACTCAGGTCCTCCTGATTCCAGGGCCAGTGCTCTATTCACTGCGCCACCTAGCCGCCCCAGGGCAAATTCTAAAAGAGAAGAAATGCAAAGAAGGAGAGAGAAGGATGATTATTTTTTATATTCTGCAACATAATCCAATTTCTTGCCTTGCAAACATAATTTGAAGGTATCATTGGATTATCAGATTTCTTTGTCCTAAAACTATTTCTGTGATTTGATAGAGTTTGTTAACTGCAAATCATAGTTTGAAATCTGAGATGAAGACAAACATATGTCCCTTCTGAATTGAGAATGTTACAAGAATAGGAAACATCATGACAAAATACTACTTTTCTTGGCAAATTTGGCTTGCAATATTTAGAACCACCAGGGGGCAGAGCAAAATCAAGAATAAATTTCCAATTTAAAAAACCAGTTTTAAAGCAAGATTTAAAAAAAGGCCTTGAGCGATCCTAGTCTTCTTTTTTTTTTAAGGTCTTTCAGATAGAGATTCCACAGATCTTTCAAACATCAAAAATTTAATATTGCATTAGTCCAAGGCTAACATTCTGGGTTTAATAACCCTTTTTTAAATATATTAGAAAAAAAGGCAAAATTAGTAGGAGCTTACAAATTATACAAATTAACATGAGTCTAAAAAAATTAAACTGACCCATGAGAAAATAGTCTACAGTTGTTTTAAAAGTTATCGATAAAATATAAAAATAAGACCCCTACACTACTGCTACTGGCCCCCTTCAGAGAACATACTTATACACTACTTATAGAAACCTGGAGAGAAAAACAAATTAGCAGTTGCTAATAAATCAAGCTGAACCACGTCCTACTTAATTTCTTAGGTGTTCATTCAACTTGTTGTAGTAGTTTAACATTTTATAAAAAGGATTGTTATAGATAAATTAATGGTAACTGACATAACTAATGATTTTAAACCTTCTGTTAGGCAAAAAAGAATTTATTAGGTGCCTATTAAGTGCCAGAGATACAAAGCAAGGCAAAAGATAATCCCTGCCCTCACGGAGCTCACAATCTAATGAGGGAGACAACAAACAAATAAATATGTACAAACAAGCTATATACAGGATAAATAGAAAATAATTAACAAAGGGAAAGCACTAGATTGAAGGGGGATTGGGAGAGGCTTTCTGGAGAAGGCAGGGTTTTATCTGGGGCCCGAAGGAAGGCAGGGAAGTCTGGAGGCAGATAACAGGAGAGAGGGCATTAGAGACATGGCTTCAGCGAAAATTATGGCCCTGAGAGACTGGAGTGTCTTGTCAAAGAACAGCAAGGAAGCCGATGTCCCTGGATGGAAGAGTGCACGGGGGTTATAAGGTGCAAGAAGCCTTGAAGTATGGGAGTGAATGCATGGGTAAAGGGGTCATGAAAGACTTTGAGAGCCAAACAGAGAATTATGCATTTGGTCCTGGATTTGATAGCCTTTGGAGTTTATTGAGTATAAGAGTGACATGGTTAGACCAAGTTTCCATGGAAAATCACTTTGCTGGCTGAATGAAGATGGACTAGAGAGAGGGGAAACTTGAGGCAGGCAGACCAGTTAGTGAGTTATTGCAGTAGTCTAAGGTGATGAGGGCCTGCATCAGGGTAATGACAGCATCAGAAGAGAGAAGGGGTCATATTTAAGGGATTCGCAAAAGGTGAGATCAATAGGTTTTGGCGACCGATTGGACATGGGTATGAGAAACGTGTCCACTCCAAAAAGGGCAACGCTCTCTGTGATCTCAGGAAGCGTTTTATTCGTTTTCACATTCATCCCCTCTGAATGAACAGGCAGTTCCTAATGGACTACATTTACTTCGGACAAATGCCAGGCTTACGTGCCCTGCTTTCAGTTCAGATTTCCTGCCTGCCTCCCATTGGCACTTCAGGGGTCATAGCCTATCTGAAAAACACCTGAACCCCACCTCCACGTGGGTCTATTCCTGCTTACATTTTTCATTCCCTTTATACCTTGCTTAGTAACAGAACAAATCATAAATTCTTTGAAAGGAATCCACCGAATTAATAGGGGGTGATCCCAAGATGTTTTAAGGTTCCTTCGCCATTGATAAAAGAAGAGTAAAGAAATTCTTCTCTGACCTATTACGTAATGGTAATGGGAATTTGAATATCTCCCCTGCCCCTTAAAAGGCCAAATGTAATCACATGAGACCGTGGTGGGAAGAGCTTGCTGAACGGGTGGAGCAGGAAGAGGTAGAGCAGAGCCGGGAGGAAGCTGGGAGTCAGAGCAGTTAGTACAGTGGGAGAGAGAGGACTCAGGCAAGGAGACAGCTAGGCTTGTGAGTGTTTGTTTGTGGGAAGGCTTTGGGATGGTGTTGCTCTCTGCAGTGTTATTGTGTATAGATTTCTTTGTTGCTATGATAAATTCGGTTTCCTAATGTTGGGATTTGGCTTTTTGGTGTCTGAATAAATTGTTTGCTCCTGTCTTCTATATGGAGAGTCTGTTATATTTTGTGGTTCCAACTATTTTATCCTTGCTGTGAATATCATGTTGGCACTACATGACCTTTGAAGTTGTGGATTTTATCTAAAGTTGTTGGCCTTTAGATCTGTTAACAAGCAGGCACCCATATCCTTGTTGAATGAGTGAAGTATAATCAACATTTCTAATTCATTTGTTTCCCTGCTTTCCCCAGCAAATACAAGACTTCTGGTATATTACATATTTTCTTGTGGAAACAGAAGTTCAGTTTATCTCTTACATGGGGGATAAGAGTGAAAAGTTGAGGATGACACCCTGTTTCATTTCTGGTCTTATACATACATGTATATACATATATACATACATAAATATTTTATATATATATATATTTTGGGGGGGGAGTATAGATTTTTTTTTGTATAGATATCTACTTTACCAAGAAAACCCCAAATGGGGTGACAAAGGCTCAGATGTGGCTGAAATGACTGAAAACTGCTTGTTCATCTTATGTGAGATAATTTTCCTTAATCTTCCTTTTCCTTCCCCTCCAGTACATTCCTTTTCCCTTCTCTTTCCATTCTTCAGTTAAAACCATTAAGACAATAGAACTACTGCCACGCCTTAGATCCATTAGATTTCCTCTATGATTCTTGATTCAGGGTTCAGAGGAGACACACGTATCATCTCCCTATATCAGAATGGAAGTAGTTCATCTTTGTTTCATCCTTAACCATTGTTAATTTGTGTTTACCTTTTTATATTTCTCTTAATTCCTGTTTTGAAATTCTAAATTTCTATGCATTTGTGGTCTTTTAATCAGAAATGTTTAGAAATTCTCTATTTCATTAAGGGTACATTTTTTTTCCCCTACAGCATTATATTCCATTTTGGTGGGTAAAATACTCTTGGTTACAAGATTATATCCTTTGCTTTCTGGAATGTCATATTCTAAGCGCTCTGCTGCTGCTGCATCAGATGTGAGCATGACAGTGGCTCCTTGGTTCTTGAATTATTTTTTTCTGTTGGCTTACAGTGTTTTCTTCTTTGACCTGGAAGCTCTGGATTTGGCCCATAATAACTCATGGGAGTTTTTATTTGGGCATTTCTTTTGGAAGTAACCAGTGGATTCTTTCTATTTTCCATTTGTCTTCTGTTCCTAAGAGACCTGGGCAATTTTCTTACAAGATTTCTTGAAATATGATGTCTAGTCTCTTGTTGTTGTTGAGTCATTTCAGTCATGTCTGACTCTGTTACCCCATTTGGAGTTTTCTTGGCAAAGACACTAGAATGGTTTGCCATTTCCTTCTACAATTCACTTTATAGATGGCTAGGTAATGCAGTGAATAAAGCACCAGCCCTGGAGTCAGGAGGACTTGAGTTCAAATGTGACCTCAGGCACTTAATTAAAAAAAAAAAACTAGCCATGTGACCTTGGGCAAGTCACTCAACCCCAACTGCCCTACCTTCCCCCTCCAAAAAAGCAAAAAAAAAAAAAAAACTAACAAAAACCAACAAGATTTATAGAAAAAGGGATGGAAAGATTACAATTCACTTTATAGATGAGGAACTGATGCAAGCAGGGTTAAATGACTTGTCTAGACTCACGCAGCTAGTAAGTGTCCAAGGCCAGATTTGAACTCCAGAAAAAGAGGCTTCCTGACTTCAGACCCACCATTCTTATCGCTGTGCCATCTAAGCTTCCTAAGCTCTTTTTTCAGTTGTTTTTTTTCAGATAGTTCAATGATTCTTACATTTTTTTCTCCTCTGTTTCCCAGGTCAGTTGTTTTTGCTATGTGAGATACTAATATTTTTTTGATATTGTTTTTAATATTTCTTGTCTTGTAGAGTCATTGACTTCTGCTTAGGTCAGTCTAATTTTTAGGGAGTTGATTATTTGGACAAGGTTTTGGATTTGTTTGCCAAGATATTAATTCCTTTTCCAATTCTTCCTTCCATTGCTTTCCTTTCTTTTCCATTTATTTTTCTCCACTATGCTTATTTCATTAAATTTTTTATGTCTTTTTAAAAACTCTTGCTTTATCTCTTTCAGAAATTCTAGTTGGATTTATAATAGGTTATATTTTTCTTTGAGACGATTCTTACAGATGTTTTGTAGATAGTCTTTTCTTCTGAATTTGTGTCGTGAGCATCCCCGTCACTGTAACAGCTTGTTTACAGTGTGATTCTTTTTGTTTTTTGTTTATTTATTCTTTCAACCTGTTTTCTGACTTCAGACGATGTTAGGGCTAGACTTTGGGGGCTTCTTCAGGGAAGGTCTGGGCTGATTATATTGCTGGTTTCTTGGGTTATTGAATGTTGTGTTATTCAAGGATTTCAGGGACAGTTCAGGCTCAGGATTTCAAGTCCTAAGCTTTTGGTGCTCCCAGAATTGTCTGATCCAGGGCAAAGTCTGATTGCCTCCCCCTTCCCTCAGTCTTGCTCCCCGCATCAAGTTCTGCAAGTTCCTGATGGAGGTTTGGGTCTGAGCAGCAGCAGAATGCTTTTTAATTCAGCCATCATCACCTAGCTTAAGAAACTCTGCTACTTCTAATTCCCAGAACACTTGTGTTTGGTTTGAGATTCCTTTCTGGATTGTTCCTTTGCAGGCTTCAAATTAGTTTAGAATTTGAAACTGAGACTTTGCTTTGCTCCTAGTGTTAGTCACACCGTTGCTGTTTGCTTTTGAATTTGCTCCTGTGGGCTTGCCACTGTTCCTTATTCGGGAGTGCCTTCCCAGGCAAAGGTTCCCTTTCACAATCCTCCCTGGATATATGACCCAGAACTAGATAGTGTCAGTTCATTTAGGGAATTCAAGTTAAAGGAGACTCATAAAAGAGGCACTAATAAATCAGAATACCAATATAGTAGTCTACACTCAGTCTACACACTCAGAACTATAATTTCAAGATGGAACGTACATAACAATCGTATAAAGATGCAATTACCTATAATATGTGCAAAAATCACTGCGCAATAGCGGCAGCGAGGTGGCTCAGAGAATAGAGCACCTGCCCTGGAGTCAGGAGGACCTGAGTTCAAATGTGATCTCAGACACTTAACACTTACTAGCCATGTGACCTTGGGCAAGTCACTTAATCTCAATTGCCCTGCATTCCACCCTCCAAAAAGCAAAAAAAAAAAAAAAAAAAAGAAAGAAAATCACTGAGCAAGGCTCTAGCAGACCTAGGTTCAGTTAATAACAGTAGCAGTGGCTTCCCCCACCCCACCTATTATCTGAGAAACTTGCCACATATTTCACAGGAAAAAAAATTGAGACCATTTACTAAAAAACCTCTTTTCTTCCCTCTTTCAGGAATCTATGTTTGACTTGTGTTATTTAATGTTTTTATCAATGACCTGAATAAAGGCATAAATGGCATGCTAATCAGATTATCTGATGACACAGAGCTGGGAGCTGTAAATAACACACCTAATGACTGAATTAGTATTCCATCCTCCAATTCACCTAGGTTCACAACCTTTGTGTCATCTAAGACTTTTTGTTTTCATCACACATATCCAATTAGCTACCTAATCTCATTGTTTCTACCTCCACAGTATTTCTCTTATGTGTTCTCTTTCCTCAATTTATGTGGTTGCCTCCCCAGTTCAGGTCCATATCGCCCCACCTGAATATTCCAGTGATTTTAGTTATCTTCTTGCCTCAAGTCTTTTCCCACTCCAATCTATCCTTCGAACAATTGCTAAAGTGATCCCTCTGACAGGGCAGAACTGATCATGTACCTCCTTTTCCAACCCTCCCCTCAATAAATTCTAGAGGCTCACTTTTACTATATCTCTAGAACCAATAGAAACTCCTTTGTTTGCCATTGAAAGCTCTTCACAACCTGCCTCCTTCTTACCTTCACAATCATCTTACACATTACTCCCTTCTATACACAGCCATACCAGCCTACTTGGTACTTTTCACAAAATGATGCTTTATCTTCTATTTCTATAACTTTGCACTGACTATCCCCTATCCTTGGAATGTTCTCTCTCATCATCTTTACATCTTAGAAGCCTTGGCTTCCTTTCAGACTCTCCTCAAATTCCATTATTTTTTTTAATTCAATTTTATTTTATTTTCAGTTCCAAATTCTCTCCTTCCTCCCACTCTGTTCCTCATCCATTGAGAAGACAAGAAAATTTTAAAACCATGAAGTAATGCAAAACAAATTTCTGCATTATCCATGTTCTATAAAGAAAAAAAAGGAAAGAAAAAGTGTGTTTCAATTTGCATTTTGAGTCCATAAATTCTTTATCTGAAGGTGGATCGCATTTATCATCATGAATCCTTTGGAATTGTGGTGGGTCATTGTGTGGATCAGAATTACCAAATTGTTCATAGTTGATTATAATTTTGCTGTTACTATGGAAATAGTTCTGGTTTTATTCCACTTCACTTTGTATCAGTTTATATGTCTTCCCATGTTTTTCTGAAACTGTCTCCTTCATTCAACGTAGGGGTTCGTGTTCAGTCATTTTTCAGTCATGTCTGATTCAGACTATATAGCTCTTTCTCATCTGATATTCTTGATCTTTTGTTCTTCCAGATTAATTTTGCTATTATTTTTTTCTAGCTCTATTAAATCACTTTTTGGTAGTTTGATTGGTATGGCACTGAATAAATAAATTAATTTAGGTAGGATTGCCATTTTTATTATAATAGCTTGGTCTACCCATGAGCGACTGATATTTTTCCAATTATTTTGATCTGGCAGATGAACTATTTAGATAACCCACTATCAGAAAAAGAAATGTAACAATCCATAAATGATCTTCCAGAAAAAACCCTCCAGGACCGAGTAGAATTATAAGAGACTTCTATCAAACATGCGAAGAACAATTAATTTCAACACTACTTAAATTATTTGCAATTATTAGAAAAGAAAGCACCTTTCCAACATTTTTCTATGATACAAATATGGTCTTGATACCTAAACTAGGGAAAGAAAAAGCAGAGAAGAAAAGCTACAGACCAGTATCCTTAATGAACATTAATGCAAAACTTTTATAGAAAATATTAGCAGCAAGCTGTAACAACTTATTTGGAAGATTATGTACTATGAACAGATTGTATTAATTCCAGGGATGCAGGGTTGGTTTAGCGTAAACAGGACTATAGGTATAACAAATCATGTTAATAATACAAGTAATCAAATCAGTAGGTTCTGAAAAAGATTTTTGACAAAATTCAAGACCTGTTCTGTTAAAATTCCAAAAATCATAGGAAAAAGGAAAGTGTCTTTAATATAGTTGTAACCTGAAAGTTTGGCTAAAGGAGACAAACAGGCTAGGTGATACACATTCTTATCATTTATTCCCTTAAAGTTAACAGCTACTTGCTGTATGGAGCCAGAACCAAAGTTCTGACTGCCAGATACAAGATTGACAGAGTTTTTATATGTTTAAGGACAATCCCAGGACATCTGTGTCCCTCAGATTTATGGCCTCCACGTGTTTTCTATCCATACCACGGGAAAGAAAGTTTCTTAGTTGTAAATACAGATTGCAGTTGAAATTTACAAATTCAGGATGTCTGTTTCACACCCCTTCCCCCCCCAAGTATGGCCCTAAGATAATAGAAATTACACTATTTTGAATTTCTAGGCATCCTATCACAAACAGGGACAATACCCGTTGTTGACCTCATCTGGTCTTTCAAGACACAGACACAGGAAAGGGTATTTTTTAAAGCAAAGTAAAGCTGTCTGATTGATTAGTTCAGGCTTTGGATCTTATTGAGGGCCAAAAAATAATATTTAATTATTATCATAGTCAAGAATATCTATCTAAAACCAAGAGCAAAGTTTATATATAATAGAGAAAAGTTAGAGTCCTTTCAATCCATAGTGAGGATGTCTGCTGTTATCAATACTGTTTAACAACATTCTAGAAATATTCATTGGCAATTAGGCTAAAAAGAGAAATCAAGGGAATAATCAGAGGCAAAGCAGAAATGAAGTTATTGCTTTTTGTGGATGACATGAAGATAACCCTAAAGAGTTAGCCAAAAACTACTTGAAACAAAATCAGCAGTTTCAGGATATAAAATAAGTCTACATAAATCATCAGCATTCCTTTGTTATCAACAAAACTCATCAGGAAGAGAAGATAGAAAGAGAAATTCCATTTATAATAATGAGAGAAAATAGTAAATACTTGGGAATATATCTGCCAAGGTACATGCAGGAACTATGTGAGTCCAAATATAAAATATTTTGCAGAAATAAAGCCAGAAGTTAGGCATGACAGTGCCTGACTGTAATCCCAGATACCGGAAAGGATGAAGCTGGCAGATCTCTTGAGCTGGGTAGTTCTGAGGTGCAGTGCACTCTGCAGAACAGGTGTCTACACTGCTTAACATCAATATGATGATCCCCTGGCAGCAGCGGGGCCAAGGTTGCTTAAGGAGGAATGGATTGACTCAGGCTGGAAATGTTAATCAGAATGGGATCAGGCCTGTGAGCGGCCCCTGCACTTCTAGTCTGGACAAGACAGAGAGACTGAGCCTTAAAAAAAAAAAGGGTATAATAAGTGTCACTTTAAAAAACTGCTTTGTTTATCTGTGGTTGCTTTTTAATTTCTTTATTTTCTTTTCTATGCATTTAAAAAGTTTCAATAGTCTTCTTTTTTCTTTTTTTTTCCCCTTTGTTTTAGGGGTGGGGTGGGGATTACTACTGCTAACCTCCCTTTTACTTGTTTTCAAGTTGTGGAAGCATATTAAAATCTCCCTTTTTTTTTTTTTTAGTTTAACCTCAAATGTTAAGTAAATTGGAATTGTATTTTGTTGAATGAAACTGGAGTATAATGCACAAATGTGCTGACTGAATGAACTATATATTCATATTACCCAATTTCAACCGGGTCCTAACTGTATTAAGGCAATTCTTTTATTACTCTCTAATTGAACCCATATCTTACTCCACATAGAAGCTATTTCAAAATTTCTATTCTCAAGGGAAACTATTACAAACGATCTCTTCTGTATACACCTTTCTTTTCCTCAGTCCTCAAAACTGAGGAAGGACCTCCTACTTTACAGACAGCAAATCGAAGTAATATTTTCTTCTTTCCATACTTTTGCTTTGAAAAAGAAATTGGGTAGAACAAAAACTAAAGCCTTCCTGAAGGAAATTTCTTAAAGATGATAATCAACCTAAAACTCTTATGTAGATATGATAATTGCCTCCCCATCCCACCAAGGGGCAATGCTCTCATTTGCATCCAAAAGTTTTATAATATTGATCTCTTTTAAGTCTTTGAGGGAAGTGCTCCAGAAAGGAAATAAATGGCAGCCCTAAACTATATTTTAACGTATTATTATTTTTAGCTTTTGAAAAATTTCTTTAAATGTTACCTAAAATTTTCTTGGGAAAGAGACATGGACAGAACTATCTCCAAGCTAGAAATGGCTTGGATGTAGAATAATTTTAAATTAATAATTATTTCAGGCAGATTTGTCTAAAATGAAGAGTATGATATTAACATATTTTCTTTAACAATTGTTTTTCTAGCAGACACTTTATATTTTCTTATTATTTTTAATCTTTTGATTTTATTTTCATATTTCTGGTTCTCTCATTGGAATAATTGATTTCTATTTTAATTTTCAAGGAGTTCATTACTTGGCTTACCATGTGCTCTTCTGATCTATTCTGCTTCCAATTCTTTCCTCTGGGGCTTTATTTAATTTTTTTTACCTCTTGTTTCTTTTCAACTAGGTTTTCATATAATCCTTATGGAAAATCCATTTTTTTCTGGTTGATCTCTGCATATACTTGTTATGATGTTATTCTTTTTTTCTAGGCTGTATTTTTGTGTAACTCTGGACCTATAAAAATTCTTCTTTTTAAAAAAATTTATATCTTTTGTTTTTACTTAGATTATATTTCCTCTTATATCCCTCTCTTCCCTCCCTCCCAGACAACGATCTCTTATAACAAAGAATTCTATAATAACTCTTTATAGTGGTCAGTAAATTCTTCTAGTTACTCAAATCTTTAGCCTTAGTTCCTGTTAGGCCTTTGTGCCAGAAATAGGATCCACATTTTGCTACACCTTTCAGTGGGGTGGTTGGCCCCACTTGGTCTCTACTTATGTCATCTGCATTCTTGTGCTGACTTCCACCTCCCTAAACACATGTTATGTTATGTCATTAGGTTTTAGACTCCACTGGATCATTGTTCAAGTAATTGATATTCTGCTTCTTAGGAATGCCATGGGACTAAAAGCCCCAGGTTCTCCATTGTCCTAATCTGAGCTCTGTTGTTCCCAGTTGCTTCCCAAGTCCAGGCTGTGAAAGCTCCCCCTGGGGCTTTCTTGTGGTCCTGTGCTCTTCTTGCCTCTGGTTATAGAGTCATTCAAGGTATAAGTATCTCCACTATGTCCATCTCTAGAGTTGTTGGGAAGCTTTGGTTGTGTTGGAGCCAAGATGGCAGCATAGGAGCCGCAAGAAATCACAGCTCTGACACAACCACATCAAATACCCAAAAAATATGACTCTAAACAAATTCGAGGGCTCCAAAACGCACACCGATATATTTCCTGCTGAAGGCAGTTCAGCTCAAAGCTGAAACTCTGAGAGCAGAAACGAGCCCAGCCTGAAAAGGAGGCTTTTGCCCCAGGGGTGGCTGGAGCTTCAGGACAGTGGATCTGCAACAGTTGTGGCAGGATCCAGAATTATCCAGCCATAAGGAAAAAGGACTCAGGTTAGTGGAACTTGGTTAAAAACCAGGGAAGAAAAGCGGGTCCGGCCAAGCCACCTCCAGGGTTAGGAAACAGAAAGCAGTGGTTCTGCACCCGCTTCTGCATTGCTGCTTCAGAGCTCCTGGCCTGCAGACAGCAGGGCGACCAAGTGATCATTCAGAGGCCAAGTGCTCTCGCATTGAGTGGCCTGGATCCAGATCGCAGTCTTGGGTGGTGGTCCTGAGGTTTTTTTTTAGTGAGTCAGTGCTGAGGAGGGACCCAGCAGCCTCCTAAAGGCCCCGGCAGCTGGGAAAACCCCAGCGATTTGGGACAGAGCTGTTCCCTCTGGAAGCAGAGTTCCACAGAACTAATGAAAAAAAAAACAAAAAACCATTGAATGGCGACCATGAATAAGCATAGGAAGCAAAATAAGAACAGCAACCAAACCCTAGATTCCTTCTTTGGGGAAAAAAAGGAACAAAGCAGGGAAAGGGAGGAAGACAATGCAGTCAGAACTCCCACCCCAAAAGCTTCCAAGAAACATGAAGATTGCCAAAAAGCTAGAGATGAGCTGAAGAAAGATTTTGAAAAC
>JAQQSV010009774.1:0-13432 GCA_028646515.1 Pseudochirops corinnae
CCTTTTCAAAAGTGTTTGCTTCTAACTATCCTCTCCCCCAATCTGCCCTCCCTTCTATCGTCCCCCATTTTACCCCTTCCCCCAGCTTTCCTGTAGGATAAGATACCCAATTGAATATGTATGTTCTTCCCTCCTTAAGCCAAATTCAATGAGAGTAAGGTTGACCCATTCCCTTTCACCTTCTTGCTCTTCCCCTCCATTGTAACAGTGTTCTCTTGCCTCTTTTATATGAGATAATTTATCCTAATCTATCTTTCCCTTTCTCCTTCTCCCAATATATTCCCCTCTCACCTTTTTAGATACTATCCCTTCATATTCAACTTATCCTATGCCCTCTGTCTATGTATACATGTACACACATATGCACACACTCACATATATATGTATATACACACACACCCTCCTATACATACATATATGTATGTCACACACACGCACATATATATTCCCTTCAATTATCCTCACACTGAGAAAATTCTCATAAGTTATAATTATCATTTTTCCATATAAGAATATAAATAGTTCAACTTTAAGAAGTTCTTTATGATTTCTCTTTCCTGTTTACCTTTTGATGCTTCTCTTGCTTCTTGTATTTGAAAGTCAAATTTTCTGTTCAGCTCTGGTTTTGTCATCAAGATTGCTTGAAAGTACTATATTTCATTGATTGATCATATTTTTCCCATGAAGCATTATACTCAGTTTTGCTGGGTAGGTGATTCTTGGTTTTAATCCTAGATCCTCTGACCTCTGGAACATCATATTCCAAGCCCTTTGATCCCTTCATGTAGAAGCTGCTAGTTCTTGTGTTATCCTGACTATATTTTCGTAATACTCAAATTGTTTCTTTCTGGGTGCTTAAAATATTTTCTCCTTGATCTGGCAACTCTGGAATTTGGCTATGATATTCCCAGGAGTTTTCTTTTTGGGATCTTTTTCAAGAGCCAATTGATGAATTCTTTCAATTTAAATTTTGCCCTCTGATTCTAGAATATCAGGGCAATTTTCCTTGAGAATTTCTTGAAGGGTGATTTCTAGGCTTTTTTTTTATCATGGCTTTCAAGTAGTCCCATAATTTTAAAATGATCTCTTCTGGATCTGTTTTCCAGGTCAGTGGTTTTTCAAATGAGATATTTCACATTGCTTTCTATTTTTTATTTTTTTGGATCTGTTTTATAGTATCTTGATTTCTCATAAAGTCATTCATTGGCCTCATTACGCTCCAATCTAATTTTGAAGGAATTATTCTCTTCAGTGAGTTTCTGAATTTTTTTTTTTCAATCTTTTAAAAGCATTTTTCTCCTCATTAGCTTTTTGGGCATCTTTTGCCATTTGAGTTAGCATATTTTTTAACATTATTTTCTTCCATATTTTTCTGGGGCTCCTTTAGAAGGCTGCTGACTCATTTTCATGATTTTCTTGCATCATTCTCATTTCTCTTCCCAATTTTTACTCCATTTCCCTTACTTGATTTTCAAAATCCTTCTTGAGCTCCTCCATAGCCTGTAACTAATTCACATTTTTCTTGGAGGCTTTTGATGCCAGAGTTTTGACTTCATTGACTTCTGGTCCCATGTTTTGATCCTTTTTGTCTCCAAAAAAAGATTCTATGTTCTGATTTTGCTTTCTCTGCTTGTTCATCTTGCCAGCCAATTACTTGACTTTTGAGCTCTTTGCCATGGTAGAAGTCTTCTTCCAGCATTGAGAGAGGCATGTCCCAAATTGCTGGGGCTTTCTCAACTATTGTCCAAGCTTTGAGGAGAGCACTGTCTCCACAGCCACCACAAGCTCTGCTACACTGGCCATATACCCCAGGACAACCATTCAAGACTGCATCCCAGATCCAAGCAGTCAAAGCAAGAGTGATTACCCTCTGAATGGTTGCTTTGTCCCCTCCTAAGATGCACAGGCCAGGAGCTCTGGAGGCAGTCACATGGCAGCAGCTGCAGCCACCATACCTCCACCATCTTTTACCCTGGTGGCTGGGGCCAGACAGTGCTCTTCTGTCACTCTGTTCCAAAAGATTTCTCTACTGACCTTATACTTTCTCTTTGGCATTTATGGGTTGAGAAGTCTGGAAACCACCACAGCTGCTGGTGATACATTCTCCTGAAGTCTGCTCTGGCTGGCCTGGACTGCTAGTCAGAGATGCCCAGGTGCTCGGTTCCCAGTCTGGTGTGATAGTCCCTTCTTGTCAGCCTTCCATATTGCCTTTAGCAGGATACTTGTTTCTCTCTGCTACTTTGTGGGTTCTGTAGCTCTAACATTTGTTTAGAGTCATATTTTACAGGTATTAGAGTTGATTGGTGCAGGAGCTGATGCATCCATTTACTCCACCATCTTGGCTCTGCCCCTGGGTAGTCTATTTTTAAGGTGTTATTTTCTTCAGTATTTTTTGGGTCTCTTCTAGCAAATTATTGACTCATTTTTCATGATTTTCTTGCATCACTCTCATTTCTCGTTCCAGTTTTTCTTCTACTTCTTTTACTTGATTTTCAAAATCCTTTTTGAGCCCCTTCATGGCCTGCAACCAGTTCATGTTTTTCTTGGAGCCTTTGGATGCAGGAGCTTTGACTTTGTTTTCTTCTTCTGGTTGTATGTTTTGATCTTCTTTATCACCAAAGCAAGATCCTATAGTCTGATTTTTTTATATTGTTTGCTCATATTCCCAACCAATTACTTGACTTTTGAGCTCTTTCCTGAGGTAGGACTCTGCTTTCAGAGTAGAGAGTGCTCCGTCCCAATTTTCAAGACTTTTGTGCAACTAGTAAGAGCTACTTCTAGGGACCTGTAAAATTTCAGTTCTTCTAAGGTGGTGTCATCAAAGGAGAATTGTGTACTCCTCTCCTGACCTGTGCTCTGGTCTTTTAGTGACCACAAGTACTCTTTTCTGCCTTGGAACTGTGAGGAGGACTCCCTCTCCACAGTCACTACAAGCTCTGCCATGCCAATGCTCATCTTCACCCCAGGACTGCCACCCAAGACTGTGACCCAGATCCAAGCAGGGTAAAGCAAGAGAATCTTGCTTTGGCATCAGCAAAGAGATCCCTGCAATCACCCTCTGATTAACCATTTGATTCCCCCATCATCTGTGGGCCTGGAGCTCTGGAAGCAGTGCTACTACCACTGCCACTACCCCAGGACTAGGGCCAGACCACAATCTACTCTCCCTCAGGTCCAACAGAATTTCCCCACTGACTTTCTACTTTGTCTTTGGCCTTTGTGGGTTGATAAGTCTGGAGATTGTCACAGCTTCCAGTGATTCAGTCCTCTGAGGCCTGCTCTGGCATTGTCTTTGCTGGCACAGGCCATGCTAGACTGTGCTCTGCTCCCAGCCTGGTGTGATAGACACTTCCTGTCTGCCTTCCAGGCTTTCTCCAGCTGGAGATGGATTTTGATTTGTCATTTTGTGGATTTTGTAGCTCTAGAATTTGTTTAGAGTCATTTTTTACAGTAATTTGGAGGGGTTTGGAGGAGATTTCAAGCAAGTCCCTGCTTTTACTCTGCCATCTTGGCTCTGTCCCTACTAATGATTCTTAAAGTCTGAAATTTCCCAGTTTCTCAATCTCTGAGTCTTTCAGTGCTCATAGTGCAGAGGAATTGATAGGGAAGAGGAATAATAGAAACAAGAGACAAGGCCTTAGTTTTCTTTTGATATAATGATATATTGATATGTGGGGAAGAATAATACATACATAGAATATTAAATACAGTCACATACACAGTAATTTTTAGGGAGAGGGATAGATTTCTTGGAGGAGGTGGCATATGAGGTGAACTTTAAGGAAGCTGCTGATATATCAAGGCAGAGATGTTGAAAACATAAGAGCAATCATGGGAGACATCCTATCCTAAGGTAGAAGATGGTAAGAAAATGGTCCAATTGGACTGGAATCCAGACAGAATGAAGCAGAATGTGTCAGAAATCTGGAAAGGCAGGCTAGAGCTAAATTGCAAAGTACTTTCAAAACCAAATGGACAAATTTGTATTTTATCTGGAGGCAAGAGGGAGCCACTGGAGTTTCTTCAGCAAGGTAGTGACATGATAACATCTGTGCTTTGGGAATATCAGTTTGGCAGCTATATAGAAGATGGATTAGACAGAGGAATCAGGAGGTCTAATTAGGAAGCTAGTCCAGTATTCAGTTTATGAGCATAGACATACTTGCATATTTCTGGAATGAATACTCTAATGAAATGTGCTATGCCAGGCAATGGGTGGCATGAGCTAAGGGTTATGGTCATGGAAATGAAGAGAAGGAAACAGGTGAAATTTATAATGTAGATATGGAATTGCAAAGATTTGATATGATTAGACATGAGGTGATGGAAAGAAAAGAGTTTAAAATGTTAGAGGTAGAAAACTTGGGTGACTGAGAATAGTTGAAGGGGGCAGAGCCAAGATAGCGGTGTAGGAGCAGCAAGGTATGGCAGTTCCCACACAGCTACATCAAATACCCATAAAATATGACTCTAAACAAATTTTAGGGCTCTAAAATGCACACAGATTTACTTCCTGCTGAAGGCAGCTTGGCTCAAAGGGACCATCTCAAGGCTAGGAGCCGAAACCAGCCCAGCCTGAAACCACAGTGTGGCCCTGGGGGTGGCCAGACAAGCTGAACTGAGCCACAGCTGGAGCTTCAGGAGAGTGGATCAGTGGCAGCTATGGCAGTTTCCTGAATCATCAAGTCATAAGAAAAAAAGGATTAAGTGAAAGGTCAGTGGAACTTGGCTAAAATTGGGGGAGAAAAGCGTGTCCAGCCAAACTCCCTCCAGGGCAAGGAAGCAGCAAAAGCAGTAGCCCTGCAGCTGCCTCCACATGGCTGCTTCAGAGTTCTCAGCCTGCAGATTGCAGGGGGGCCAAGCAATCATTCAGAAGCTAAGTACTCTTGCCTTAAGCTGCTTGGATCTGGATCGTGGTCTTGGATGGTGGTCCTGGGGTGTGTTTTCAGTGAGCCAAAGCTGGTGAGGGCTGCAGCAGCCTCCTAAAAGCTCCGGCATCTGGGAAAACCCCAGTGATTTGGGACAGAGCTTTCCCCTCTGGAAGCAGAGTTGCATAGAGCTAAAAAATCATTGACTGGCCAACCGTGAGCAGGCAAAGGAAGCAAAGTAAGAACAGCAACCAAACTCTAGATTCCTTCTTTGGGGATAAGATGGATCAAAGCATGGAATGGGAGGAAGACAAAACAGTCAGAACTCCCACACCAAAAGCTTCCAAGAAACATGAAGACTGCCTAAAAGCTAGAGACCAGCTTAAGAAGAATTTTGAAAACCAAATGAGAGAAGTGGAGGAAAAATTGGGAAGTAAAATAAGAATGATGCAAGAAAATTATGAAAAGAAAGTCAACAACCTGACTGAAGAAATTAACACCTTAAAAAATATACTAACTCAAATGGCAAAAGAGGCCCAAAAAGCCAATGAGGAGAAGAATGCTTTAAAAAGTCGAATTTGCCAGATGGAAAAAGAATCTCAAAAGCTTTCTGAAGAGAATAATTCCTTCAAAATTAGAGTGGAGCAAATGGAAGCAAATGACTTTATGAGAAAACCTGGATGACTGAAAGGACTCCACATGCCTTCCAAAGAAGTAGAGAAATTAGTAAGTCCTGGCAACGGTGTTTAAAAACTATAGGAAAAAGAAACAGATTTCCACTCGACATGAGGGAAAGCTTTTTAATTCAGGATATATAGTAATGGAAAGGGGTGTGTCAAAAATCAATTAGTTCTTAGTCACTGAATCAGATATTTAGAGTTGGAAGAGGCTTCAGTGGTCATCTCTTTAACATTCTCATTTTACAGATAAGGAAATTGGGTCCCAAGAAGTTTAATGATTTACCCAAGTAACATAGGTTGTATATGTTTAAGATTAGATTTGAATATAGGTCTTCTAATTCTAGATCCAATTCTTTTTCCATGGCTAGATATATTTAAACAAAAGCTGTATGAGTAGTTAGGCAGTTCTGTTAGGAATACCCCAGAAAGAAGTATTTAATTGAGTGTAGGTTGAATTACACAACTCTTAAGGACCAATGAAACTTTTAAGATTCTATTAAACGATGATCATACCTAAACTTTTTCTTTTCTCAGACTTTGTATAGTATTTGTATTTGTTATGTTTACTTTTATAAAATAGACATTTGTATATATCTCAATCTTTCCTATTGCATTGTAAGCTTCATGAGGACTAAAAAAATGTGTTTTATTTATCTTTACATCCCTCTCAGAGTCTAGAATAAGATCCTGCTGAATAAATATATGTGGAACTGAATTTATAGTAATCAGGTAATTTTTCCATGGAAGTAGAGCTAACTTTTGATTATTTAGGGACTGTTTATCCAATGTGGAGAAGATTCAGATTCAATGTTTTTTCCCTCTTCCTTTCAACTGCCCAATTTTTAATTAGATGTTCTACATTAGTGTAGACAATAGTAAAGATAGGAGATAAAGCCCCAATCTAATTAGTTAACTTTTGCTTACAGCAGTAGAGATTCGTAAAAGAGGAAATAATGATCAATGGTTAAAATAAGCTCCCATTATCCATAAAATAATATGGATTACATGGATTGATTTTTTTGTGCTTTCCTACCCAGTACCTATTAATATGGACAATTAAGAGTTATCTGTATTAGAATTTCCAAGGGAAACCTTAAAATCAAGGTGAATTTGTGTGAAGAGTGGTCATCTTTATTTCTTCCTTTTTAATCTGGGAATATTTCTTAGTAAAATCCTCTAATAAAAGGCAGATCTCATTTTGAAGCACTAAGGTTGACTTCACTGATATTCATAGTCTAACCATAGATTTTTTTTTTTTTTTTGCACAAGGCATCTTTCAAATTATCTGGACCAACTCCCTCAATTTATAGATGTGAGGAAACTTGGAGGTGAAATGGTTTTCTCTACATCATGCTGTGGTCACATCAATGCAATAATCCTTTAAGTATACAACACTGTCTGTGAAGTTACTTGAATATATTCAGTTGTTAAGTCATATTGCTCCCATCTCAATGTTTAATATGAAATGCATAAGTTACTTTCTCTTTACTCACATAGCTTCTGTCATAATTTAAGACCTCATCACCTTCATGGTCACCTGGGGCAGGAGGCTGGCCCAGGGTCAATGTGGATGAAATGCTAGTGGTGGGACTAGGTGGTACAGACAGAAGCAGTAGCAACTTCAGGAACTCCTAAACCAGTGACAATCACATGACATTAGAAGCACTGAAAACTTCTAACTCTCTAGAACTAGCTCTGACAAACAGGAGTTCAAAACAGCCTGAAGCTTGAGATAGAGCTTCCTACACCCTGCTGAGAACAGAGTCCAATATTAACATAAAGTTCCAAGTCAAGAAATAAGGTGGGAAACTGAGCAAACAACAACAAAACAGCTTGACCATAAAACACTACTATGGTGACAAGGAGGACGCCAAGTCAGAAAAAGACAATGAAATCAAAACAGAAAACAAGCAAAGCCTGGAAGGGGAAAAAAAGTGTGAGTTAGACACTAACCCAATAAAGATTCCCAGAAGGAGCTAAAAAAAGACTTTCAAAATCAAATAAGAGTGATAGAGGAAAAATTAGGCAAAGAAATGAAAGCAAAGGAAGAAAATTATGAAAAGACAATTAATACCTTGGTAAAAGATACTGAAATAACACAAAATATCTGGTAATATAAAATAATAATATAATATAAAATAACAATAATGCAAAAAACTGAAGAAAATAACACCTTAAAAACAGAATTGGCCAAATGGAAAAAGAGGTACAAAAATTACAACCAAGAGTAACCTACCCAGCAAAACTGAATGTAATCCTTCAAGGGAACAATGGATACTTGTGAAATTAAACAGTTTCAAGCATTCCTGACAAAAAGGCCAGAGTTGAATGGAAAATTTGACTTTCAAATGCAAGACTCAAGAGAAGCATACATGAAGGTGCAATCATAAGGGATTCAATAAGGTTAAACTGTGTATGTTTCTAAATAAGAAGAGAATATATGTATCTTCCAAAAACTTTGTCATTATTATGGCAGTTAGAAGGATTCTACTTTGAAAGAGAGTGTGGAAGTGAGTCAATTATGTAGGAATGATATAAACAAAATTGGATAGGAGAGAAAGAGTGATGCCCTGGAAGAACAGGGAAGAGAGAAAAAGAATGGGGGAAAATATTTCACATAAAAGAAGAATTCCATGAAGTGTTTTTATAGTAGAAGAGATAATGTCAGGGTTGGGGGAACAGGCAATGTTTGAACCTCACTCACATCTAAATTGGTTCCAAAAGGGAAAATAAATCTCTGTCTGTCTGTGTGTCTGTTTCTCTCTCTCTCTCCCTCCTTCTGTCTCTCTCCTCATATGGTAATAGAAATGGAGGGAAGTAGGAGGAGAAAATAAGAGAAAGAGGAGGTGATAAAAGAGAGGGTAGATAAAAGAAGGCAGTGGTCAAAAGCAAAATAGACTTTGGAGGATAAAAAGAGGGAAAAGGATAAAAAGAAGAAAATGGGATAGAGGGAAATGCAGAGTTAGTAATCATAACTGTGAATGTGAGTAGGATGAACTCATCTATACAATCATCAAAGTGGATAGCAGAATGAATTAAAAACTAGAATCCAACAACATGTTGTTTACAAGAAACACATTTAAAACAGAGAGAAATACATAGAGGTAAAATAAGGGACTGGAGCAAAATCGCTTCTACTTTATCTGAAGTAAAAAAGTCAAGGGTAGGAATCATGGTTTCAGACTAAGCAAAAGTAAAAATAGACCTAATTAGAAAGGATAGGCAGGGAAATTACGTCTAGCTGAAAAGAGCCACAGACAATGAAGTAATATCAATGCCAAGTGTATATCTATGTATCTATCAAATGGCATAGCATCCAAATTCTTAAAGGAAAAGTTAAATGAATTACAGGAGAAAATTGACAGTAAAACTGTACTAGGGGGATACTTCAACTTTCCCCTCTCAGAACTAAATAAATCTAACCATAAAATAAATAAAAAAAGAAATCAAAAAGATGAATAGAATCTTAGAAAAGTTAGCTATTCTAGACCTCTGAAGAAAACTGAATGGGAATATAAAGTATACTTCTTTTCCGGCTGTACATTTAACCTTCACAAAAAAAATGACCATGACATAAAAACTTCACAACAAAATGAAGAAAAACAAATATCTTAAATACACCCTTTTCATACCATAAAGCAAGAAACACTACATTTAATGAAGAGTCATGGAGGCATAGATTAAAAGCTAATTAGAAATTAAATAATCAAATCCCAAAGGATTAGTGGGTGAAAGAGCAAATCCTAGGAACAATCAACTATTTCATTAAAGAGAAATATACCAACAAGACAGTACAAAATTTGTGGGATGTAGCCAGAGCTGTACTTAGGGAAAAATTTATATAACTGAATGAGCACATCAAGAAAAGAGAGAACTAGCAGATCAAAGAACTGGACATGCAACTAAAAAAAAAAAACTTTTAAAAAGATGACGAAAAATCCCCAATTAAATACCTAAATGTAAAACCTGAAAGGAGAACTTGATAAAATTCAAAGTAAAAAACCAAAAAAACCAACAACTACCACCACCAATATTGAACTAATAAATAAAACTAGGGGAGAGTTTTATGAAAAAAAAATCAATAATTCAGGCAGACCATTGGTTACTTTGATAAAAAAAATAAACCAAATTAGTAGTATCTAAAATGAAAAGGGTGACTATACCACCAATGAGGATGAAATTAAAGCTATTATTAGGCATTATTTTTGCCCAATTTCTTGACTGTACAACTGACGATCTAAGGGAAATGGATTAATATTTACAAATGTCTAGATAAATAGAGGAGGTAATAGAATACTTAAATAATCCTATCTTAAAAAAAGAATTTGAACAAGTCATAACTGAGCTCCTAAGAAAAAAATCCCCAGGACCAGATGGATTTACTCATTAATTCTAACAACAATTTGAGGAATAATTGATCCTAATACTATATAAACTATTTGGGGAAAAAAAGGTAAAGAAGAAGTCCTACCAAATCCCTTTTATGACACAAGTATGCTTTTGATATCTAAACTAGGGAAAGCAAAAGGAGAGAAAGAAAACTAAAGACTAATTTCCTTAGTGAATATTGATTAAAAATGTTAAATAAAATACTAGAAAGAAGATTATGGCAATATTTAATCACACTCTGCAACCATATGGGATTCATACCAGGAAGGCAGAGTTGGTTCAATATTAAGAAAACTATCAGCATAATTGACCATAAAAGTAATAATGACAAAAATAATATATGATTATATCAATAATTGCAGAAAAAGTTTTGACAAAATAGAGCATGTATTACTATTTAAAATAAAAGAAAACATAGGAATTGATAGAACTTTACTTAAAATGATAAGTAGTATCAATCTAAAACCAAGTGCAAATGTTATGTATAGTACAGATAACATTAAAGTTTTCCAGTAAGATCAAGAGTGAAGCAAGGATGTCCATTTGTAATGGTAATGGAATTTGAAGATCCCCTTGTGTTGGCTTGGCTTGGTTTTTGGGTTGAGTATTATGTTATGGGAATCTGAAGATCTTTCCTGCCCCTA
This sequence comes from Pseudochirops corinnae, assembly GCA_028646515.1. NCBI lineage: Eukaryota > Metazoa > Chordata > Mammalia > Diprotodontia > Pseudocheiridae > Pseudochirops > Pseudochirops corinnae. The sequence goes on from JAQQSV010009774.1 coordinate 10,582, forward strand.
GGCTCTTTGAAAGGATTAAATGACTCTGAGAACCTTCCCTGATTTGAAAATGTCCTCTGCCTCCTAATAGGCTGATTGTGGTCACATGAAACCTGTGATGGGAAGCTTGTTCTTCAGAAATACCCACATCTTATTGCTTTGTGATTGGGCAGTTGGTCAAGAGGGTTGTGACATTCTCTGATCCAGGAGAAGGCTGTATGTATGCTGATGGTAATTTTTGCTTTGGGGCTCACTTTGGAAAGAGTTGTGTGATTTGGCCAGACAAAACTCTGGGCAGCGATTGAGCCTCCCAACAACTCTGAAAACCCAGATGTTGGTGCTTCCCTCTCTACTAACTAGGTATGGATGTAATGGTCAGATGGTTGGAAGGCTGTCTGCTGATCTCTTTCGTCTCCTTGTAACATCTGCTTGTAACTTCTGTTTGTATCCTCTGAAGTTCAGGGTGCTGACTTTTCCCCCTGAACTAGGTAAATGATATATATTTGAATGATTAAAGTAAGATTGTTAACCCATTTTGAGTTGCTTTCCTTTAGAAAAGCAGATCTAAGAACCTGTGCTAGCAGTGACCCTGAGTATGCTGGGGTGCTTGCTGGTATACCATTATACCCACTATTATTCAATATTGTATTAGAAATGTTAACTATAGCAATAAGAGAAGAAAGAGAAATTGAAGGAATAAAAACAGGCAATAAGGAACTCTTTTCAGATAATATGATGGTATATAGAACCTATAGACTCAACTAAAAAACAAATTGAAACAACTTTGGCAAAGTTGCAAGATAGAAAATCAACTTACATAAATAATCAGAATTGCTATATATCACCAACAATACCCAGCAGGAAGAGATAGAAGAAGAAATCTCATTTAAAATGATTGCAGATAATATAAAACTCTTCGGAATCTTTGTGCCAAGACAAACTCAAGAGCTATATGAACAGAAAATATCAAACACCTTTCACACAAATAAACACAGATCCAATTACACACAGGTTTTGATATAAAATAATTAGACTCAAAATGGAATAAGAAGCAGGAAGAAAGGTAAAGAGGAATCTAAAAGAGGACACAATAAATTAAGGTAGTCATAAGTAAAACAAATTTGAATGTTAGAGGGAGGAATGTGAAGGGGGAATAAAAGGAAAGGAAGAAAGTAAAAATCTGGAAGAGATTTACAACAGAGAGGAAATTACTAATAATATTATATAGGCAAACTCCCTGAAAAAGTGTAAAAGGACAGGATGGATATTAACAATCATAATTGTGAATATGAATAAGATGAACCTACCCACAAAACAAAAGAGGATAACAGCATGGATTAGAAAACAAAAACTGACAATATGGGAATAAGCATGGTGGAGCAGCATATCTCCCAACACCATATGTGACCTTGTAGTATGAAAGGCATAAGGTGTTCTATGTATCTGAGTTGGCCAAACATGTCTCCCTATGTGTCCCCTCACCTCCCACCTATATATGTATACTCTTCCCACTGATGTATGTGTATTAATAGGATATTATGCATGAAGTTTATAGGGAGAATATCCTGTTGCTACTTTAAAAAAAATTAGGCTGTTTCATTAAAAGTCTTCACTTTTATCTGCTTGTAAGGAATTTATATTTGAATGGGAAAGATAACATGCAAACAAATAAGGCCATACAAAGTACATTCAGAATACACAGAAGGCAGCTTAAGAGGAAAAAACTCTAGCAGTGGGAGGGACCAGACAAGTTGTCCTTGCAGAATTCATGTTTTAACTGAGTGCTAAAGGAAGCTAGTGATTTTAAGAGGCAGAGGTAAGGAGGGAGAGCAGCCTAGGCACTGGGGCCTGGAAGTATAAAGACAGAGATGGAGGCGGTGTTACATACAAGGAACAGCAAGGAAGCCTGAATAGATGGATCAGAGAATATGAGAAAGGAAGTCAAATAGAAGAAGTCTAGAAAGGTAGGAAGGGACTAGGCTGGGAAAAACATTTTTATTTTATTTTATTTTTTGGAGGGCAGTTGAGGTTAAGTGACTTGCCCAAAGTCACACGGCTAGTAAGTGTGTTAAGGGCTGGAGGCCCAATTTGAACTCAGGGCCTCCTATCTCCAGGGCTGGTGCTCTATTCACTATGCCACCTAGCCACCTCTAGGAAAAATTTTAAATGCCAGAATATTTCTATTTTATCTTGGAGGAATAAGGAGCTAGTAGGGTTTATTGAATAAAGCATTGACATGGTCAGCACTGTACTTATTAGGGAGAGACTTGAGGTAGGGAGACCAATTAGAAAGCTATAATAGGCCAGGGGGGGGTGGAGCCAAGATGGCGGCATAGAAGCAACAAGATTCCACAGCTCCCACATAGCTACTTCAAATACCCATAAAATATGACTCTAAACAAATTTTAGGCTCCAAAACTCAAAAAAATACAGAGAAACACCACCCCTCTGAAGGCACCTCGGCAGGAAGGGCTCATTGCAACATGCTGGGAGTCAAAACCAGCCCAGCCTGAAACCACAGCTTGGCCCCAGGGTGGCCAGGACAAGCTGCAGCTGGAGCCTTCAGGAGAGTGGATCAGTGGCAGCTGTGGCAGTTTCCAGAATTATCAAGCCATAAGAAACAAGGACTAAGTGAAAGGTCAGTGGAACTCAGCTAAATTTGGGGGAGAAAAGTGGTCTGGCCTACAAGCCATAGAGCAGTTTAAGAAAGATTTTGAAAACCAAATAAGAGAAGTGGAGGAAAAATTGGGAAGAGAAATGAGAATGATGCCAGAAAATCATGAAAAGAGAGTCTACAACCTGACTGAAGAAAATAACACCTTAAAAAATAGATTAACTCAAATGGCAAAAGACATCCAAAAAACCAATGAGG
>JAQQSV010009775.1:0-13432 GCA_028646515.1 Pseudochirops corinnae
GCAGTGCTGATATGGTTCCTCGTATCCGAGCTGACTTTAGTGGGAAGTATCTTTGTGTGCGTTTTGGAGTTCTAGGATTGGTTTAGAATCCTATTTTATGGGTATTTTGGGGTGGCTATGTGAGAGCTGTGATATGTTGCTGCTGCTACGCTACCATCTTGGCTCCGCCCCCACCATTGCTAGTTCTGTATCTCAAAGACATCAAGAAAAAAAAAAGAGGGATGGACCTATTTGTAAATATACATACATATATAAGCTCTTTTTCTGGTGGCTAAGAATGGGAACTTGAAGGGATCTTCCTCCATCATAGGTAAAAATGTACTTTGTCTGAGATTCCACATGGAGATCCATTCCATAGTAACACATTTGTTATCTTTATTCCAACTGACCATATCAACTAATTTTCTCAGTATTCCATGGGACTCTTTATGACTTTGGCTTCAAATGCTGACTCTGACACTCATCAAGGGTATGACTGTTGGGTAAATCCCCTTTCTCTGCTTCAGTTTTCACCTCTCACTTGATGAAGGTTACACTATATGAATTAATTCTGTATTCTCAGCTCTAAATCTTGTGACTTTTGATGGTTTAGGAGTGGCTGACATTCAAGGATGTGGCTGTGGACTTCACCCCAGAGGAGTGGGGCCTCTTGGACCATCCTCAGAAGGAGCTGTACAAGGAGGTCATGTTGGAGAATGCCCGGAATCTTCTCTTCCTGGGTAAAGATAATTTCCCTGGCTACTCTGAGTCTGAAGTCAAAGGAAATATCTTCTTTCCTCAGTGCGCTGACTTTGTAGCATTTCTCTTATCACTAGAATGGGAAAAGTGCTGCTCTCCTGTGTTATTAGACCAGGTCCTCCTCCTGCCTGGTTTTCTATGAATAGTCAGTGCGTTGTGTGAGGAGAACCTAGAAGTTTCCTGGTTGTTGGTGAAGCTGTCTCCTGCCAATTCTAGGGAGCTTGAGGTCCCAGATCAGATCAGTGTTGTAAGATATCAGGTGTGGCAGTAATCCCACATCATATAGTCAAGTCTTTTTCTTGATATGAATTTTGTCTGCCAAATCTCTGAAAACTGCTCAGGCAGCTTTTCCCTGCACCCCTTTCTCTTTGAGAGGAGCCAAGTATTTAGGATATTCTTCTCTGGGAGAAGCCTCAGTTTGTAGCTCCCATTTCCCACCTGTGTCTGGCAGGTCACGTTTTTCCTTCATCTTCCTTGACATTGCCCCCAATTGCAGCCCAGATGATGGGAAAGGAAGGAAGGGAAGAAGCATTTCTATTCAGCTGCTATTCACCAGCTCTTGTGCTAAGTGCTTCCTTTACAATATTATGTCATTAGGCGATATTATTATTTCCATCTAACATTTGAGAAAACTGAAGGAAACAGGTTAAGTGAGTTATCCAGAGGCACACAGCTCATAACTGTCTGAGGCTGGATTAAAACCCTGGCAATCCTGGCTCCAGCCTCAGGGCTCTCTCCACTGCGCTTCCAGCTGACTCTAATATCTAGATAATGGAAACTATGCAATGAGTACAGCCTCCGATGAAGAAGGTGCACCAAGGTCAAATTTTCTGATTCCAAATTAGCTCCACGATCTTCTCCCCTTCTCTCTCCAAAGCTCCCCCAAAATGCTATGGAAACCTTGCTTCAGAACTTCTGGAAACCATCCTGTGCTCCTTGCTTACAAGTCCCAGTCACTGGCATGAATAACAGACTGTCCAAGAATAAGAATTTGGACTAAGGTTCATTGAGTTTCCCAGCAAGAGAATCTCACCAGGAGAGGCAAAGACTCCATGAAGGAAGATCCCTAAGGTTTTTATAGGTTTCATGCAGTGAGGAGCAGGAAGGGGACAGTGACAAAGCTGATTCATCAAGGTCCCTTTTGCTGGAGCCTAAGGAAGATCTGGCCTGTCCTATTTTAAGTTACTTGTGTTACAAGCATTAATGGGAGAATAAGCCAGATATCTGTGACCATGACGGAGTGATTCTCAAAATAGAGTAGCTTTACATGCATACTCTTTTTCCCTAAAGAGTGCTAAATTACAAGTTTTTCTCCATTCTCATCCCTGGTTTCCCCAGGCCTAGGACTGCCAGTTCCCAGAGAAGATTTGTTTTCTTATTTTGAGGAAAGGGAAGCCCCATGGCTGCTGGAGCAAGAAGGCCTGAGGAGATGCTGTCCAGGTAAATGAGGAGAAAGCTGGTATATGAGAGCTGTGATTACAAGAGTCTTCTAAGGGTTGTGGTGAAACAAGTACTAGATCTGGGGACAGGAAGGCCTGACTTGGAATTCTTTTTTAGACACTTTTCAGCAGTGGGGTCCGGGACAAGTCATTGACCCACTGAGTGTCAGTTTGCCAATCTGTAAAATGACGGGAGTTGGACACCATGGTAACTAAACTCTGTTCCAGTGATAAATCTGTAATCATATAAAAGGTTATTGTGTTGGTATTTGGGGGCATGGAGCTCCCCTGAAAGGGTGAAAAGGATTTAGGCTTTCTGGTTTCAGCTATTTGTTAGACTTTCTTCAAGTCAATGAATATTTAATAAGTGCCTGCCATGTGCCAGACCTTCTGGTAGTCGCCAAGGGCATAAAAATATACAAAGAATATCCCCTGGTCTCCTGGATCTCCTCAACAGTGGGGTGGGGGCTCTGACAACATGCCAGCAACAAATTAGAAACCTGTCATGGACTAGACAGATTGTTGCTCTTTCAGGGAAGGAAGTCACTAATGTGAAGAACTGGAAAGGCTTATTGTGGAAGGTGAGCTCTAGCTGGGGCTTCAGGGAAGCCAAGGTGAGTACTCTAGGAATGGAGATGGTGAAGACTGCCTCTGGAGTTTGGAGGTGGAGTGTCTTCTTCAGAGAACAGAAAGGAGGCCCATGCCACTGAATTATAAAATATTTCATGAGGATATAAGGTGAAAGGAAATGGGAAGAGTAAGAGAGGAGTTGGTGATAAATGGATGTGTAGTGGCAGTGGTAGGAGAGAAGGAGATGTATGGGAGAGATGTTACCTAGGTGGAAACATAGGACTTTATGGCAGATTGAATGGGCATGTCAGGAGTCTGAATGTGTGAGAGTCAGTGAAGAATACATGACACTTTACTTATCAACCTGAAGTATTGGAAGGAGGCCTTGGAGACCATTAGGAGGATAGGAAGATGGGAGGATTGGGGGAAAGAGAAAGTTTAGTTTTGGAGAATGAGTGTCACTAAAATCCAGAGAGAGAAACAAATGTGATTGTGTCAGAGGCTACAGAGAAGTCAAGAAGGATGAGGATGAAGAAATGGTCAGTGGATTTATCAATATTGAGATTTTGGGTAGTTTTGGAGAGAGTTGTTTTTGTTGAACAATGAAATTGGGAGCTAGACTGCAGAGAATTTCAGAGAAAGCAAAGGAGAGGAGTTGGAGACACTCATTTTAAATGGAAGAAAGATATTGGAAAATATCTCTTGGATTGAATAGATCAAGTGAATAAATTTTGAGGATTAGAGAGAAATGGGTTTTATTTGGAGCAGTAGGAAAGGGCTTATTAGTGCTGGAGAGACTGAAAAGCAGTGAAATAATGGGGGTTCTGGAGAGGCAGTAAACTGAGGAAGATGGTGTGCTGGAATGGGATGATTTACACATGGAGAGAAGTGTCCTTTAGTGAGCTGAGGGAGGACTCTTTTATCTGATATTGGTGTCGTAAAGGGGAGAAAAAGGCACTAGATTTATGGGAGATGAGGAGGCTAAGATAGCCCTTCTTAAATATGCATTTTTTCTTTTTTTAAAAATAAATCAATTAATTTTCTTGTTTACATCATTCATTTCCACAAGATTTTGAATTACAAATTTTCTCCCCATCTTTCCTCTACCCAATACCTCAAAACAGCAATCCCACTATATAATGCCTCCCCCAGTCTGCTCTCTCCTATGTCTTCCCCCTTGCCCCTCTTGCTTTCTGGTAGGGCAGGATGGATCTCCCTACCACAGTAAATATGCATTTTTTTCAATGAAGTATAAGACATATTTCTCTGCTGAGAAAGTGAGTGGGAGTTTGTAGAGAGTAGGAGCAAGCAATAAGGGCAGATTGGGGAAGAATGAAAAAATGTGGAAAAGCTACTGTTGTGAATGAGACAGAGTCAGTTATGTGGTTGCTGCATCATTTCAGTTGTTTCTCTCTCTTCATCATCCCTTCTGGGGTTTTCTTGGCAAAGATACTGGAGTGATTTCCCATTTCCATTTTACGTGCATTTTACAAATGAAGAAACTGAGGCCAGCAGGCCCAAGTGAGTTGTTCAGGTTCACATAGCTACTAAGTGTCTAAGGATGGTTTTAAACCGGAGTCTTCATGATCTCTATCTACTTCAACACCTGCGTGCCCCAAGGGAGTCTGTTACAGAGATGTCAAAGGACAGCCTTGCCACAGTGAGGGTCACAGTGAGATTATATAGCCTAAATGTGCAGTGAACCCAGACAGCCAGGTTTTATAATTTTTCCTCTCCCTCAGTTCAACAGCATCTAAGTAGTAGCAAAGGTCCCTGCCTTACTTAGAATTAATCCAAGGCTATGCTTTACACAGCCTTCATTTGCCAATTAAGAAAGGGACCAGAATACAAGGACTGTGGTAGAAGCTGGGACCTGATGTCAGCCATGGGCCCACTCAGGCAATAGCCACGGATTAAGTATCTCCAGTTTTCTAGGAACCCTGCTAAGCTTCAGGAAGGGAAAAGCCAGTCGCTGCTATCAAGGAGCTCCCAGTCTGGCATACAAACATGGAGATGGTTTGGGAAGAACAACAGACTGTGAACATTGGTCTTAGCTGTCCAGGGAAAGGAGAGTGTTTGGAAATGGAAGAGTATCCAGTTCAATGTGATATAAGGGAGTGAGGCTTATAACAGTTTAGGAAGGAGAGTAGAATTAGGGAGGAAAGAGTCAAAATCAAAATAAGAAAGACAAATTTCAGGCAGACCTCAGATATTGTGGGTTCTGTTTCAGAGCACCACAGTCAAGCGAATATTGCAACCAAGTGAGTCATATAAATTTTTTGGTTTCTCAGTGCATATAAAAGTTATGTTTACTATATATTGTTGTCTATTACATGTGCAATACTATAACCCTAAAGTATGTACTTCAATTTTAAAATATTTTATTGCTAATATCATTAGGACCTTCAGTGAATCATAATCTTCTTGCTGGTGGAGGCTCTGGCCCAGTGTTAATAGCTGCTGGCTGATCAGGGTGGTGATTTCTCAAGGTTGGCAGCAGCTGTGTCAATTTCTTAAAACAGGATAACAGTTAAGTTTGCCATATTGATTGACTCTTGAATTGAACACTTACAATCCCATTGTTGGATAATTAATTGACCTAATTTCAATATTGTTGTGTCTCAGGGAATAGGATGACCTGAAGAGAGGGAGAGAAGTCATCATGCAATAATAAAATTTTTTTTCTTAAAAAAACAAAACAAAGAAAGTTCAATGCTATAAGGCCATCTAGTATCATGGACAGAGCATGCCCACTTGCAGGGTTTGAGTTCTTGTCTTAGCTGCAGGGATGTTGGGCAGGCTCATCAGTCATTTTGAGCTCATGGTCTGAGCTGTGAATGTAATGAGAATGCTTGTCCTACTGGTGTCACAGGTGTTTGTGAAGATCCAATGTGACTGTGTGTGAAGTTCTTTGTAAATCAAGTTATCCTGCAAATGTAAACTAATGGCATTTTGAAAGGAATGATTCTGTCCATTGAACTTTGAAGACTTTTCTCTTAGCCTTGGAAAATAGGATTTAGATTAGTAAGTTTATTTGCTTGTAATAGAGGAAAAGGATTATAATTATTTATATATATACATATGTCTCTGTATATATGTTTTATTGTTTGTTTCTTGCAGGAGAGATTAGAACTGAAATGACGGAGACTTCTGCAAAGCTCAGCATTTCTGTGGAAGAAACTCATGAGCAAAGCTTCATGAATTATGGTCCCTGTGACATGCCTGGGAGACAGATCAATACTGGACTTCACAGAATCCATGTAGGAGAGAAACCTTATGATTGTCGTCATAGTGGGAAAGACTTGAGTCACCAGTCATCCCTTATTTCCCATCAAAACTTTCATACCAGAGAGAAAACCTATGAGTGTTATGAATGTGGTAAAACTTTTAGTGAACACTCATCTTTCATCATACATCAGAGAATTCACCCTGGCAGGAAACCTTACAAATGTAATCAGTGTGGAAAAACTTTCAGAAGAAACTTTGATCTTGCTAAACATCAGAGAATCCATACTGGGAAGAAATTTTGTGAATGTGATCAATGTGAAAAGCCTTTTGGATGTACCTCTGAGCTTACTCAACATCAGAGAAGCCACATTGGAGAGAAATCTTATAAATGTAATCACTGTGGAAAGTCTTTTAGAAGAAACTTTAATCTTGCTCTACATCAGAGAATCCACACTGGGAAAAAACCTTATAAATGTGATCAATGTGGAAAGGCTTTCAGAGGTACCTCTGAGCTTGCTCAGCATCAGAGAAGCCACACTGGAGAGAAACCTTATGGTTGTGGTCAATGTGGGAAGGCTTTCAGTTGCCACTCAAGTCTTGTTCTACATCAGAGAATCCACACTGGAGAGAAACCTTATGAATGTAATCTATGTGGAAAGAGTTTTAGAAGAAACTGTGATCTTGCTTCACACCTGAGAATTCACACTGGAGAGAAACCTTATGAATGTGATCAATGTGGAAAAGCTTTCAGTTGCAGCTCCAGTCTTGCTTCACACCAAAGAATTCACACTGGAGAGAAACCTTATAAATGTGATCAGTGTGGAAAGGCTTTTAGACGTACCTTTGAGCTTGCTCAACATCAGAGAAGCCACACTGGAGAGAAACCTTATGAATGTGATCAATGTGAAAAGGCTTTTAGTTGCAGCTCCAATCTTGCTTCGCACCAGAGAATTCACACTGGAGAGAAACCTTATGAATGTAATCAGTGTGGAAAGGCTTTTAAACGTACCTTTGAGCTTGCTCAACATCAGAGAAGCCACACTGGAGAGAAACCTTATGAATGTAATCAGTGTGGAAAGTCTTTTAGAAAAAAGTTTAATCTGGCTAAACATCAGAAAATCCACACTGGAGAGAAGCCTTATGAATGTGATCAATGTGGAAAGGCTTTCATTTGCCGCTCCAGTCTCACTCCACACCAGAGAATTCACACTGGAGAGAAACCTTATGAATGTGATCAATGTGGGAAGGCTTTTAGACGTACCTCTGAGCTTGCTCAACATCAGAGAAGCCACACTGGCGAGAAACCTTACAATTGTGGTGAGTGTGGAAAGGCTTTTGGTTGCCTCTCCACTCTTGCTGTACATCTGAGAATCCACACTGGAGAGAAACCTTATGAATGTGATCAATGTGGAAAGAATTTTAGGTGTAGCTCTGCTCTTGCTCAACATCAGAGAAGCCACACTGGAATGAAACCTTATAAATGTAAGCTATGTGGAAAGACTTTTAGAACGAACTTTAATCTTGCCAAACATCAGAGAATTCACACTGGAGAGAAACCTTATGAATGTGATCAATGTGGAAAGGCTTTCAGTTGCCGCTCTAGTATTGCTTCACATCAGAGAATTCACACTGGAGAGAAACCTTATGAATGTGACCAATGTGGAAAGGCTTTTAGACGTACCTCTGAGCTTACTCAACATCAGAGAAGCCACACTGGAGAGAAACCTTATGAATGTAACCAATGTGGAAAGGCTTTCAAATCCAACTCCAGTCTCGAGGTACATATGAGAATCCACACTGGAGAGAGACCTTATGAATGTGATCATTGTGGAAAGGCTTTTAGATGTATCTCTGCTCTTGCTCAACATCAGAGAATCCACACTGGAGAGAAACCTTATGAATGTGATCAATGTGGAAAGGCTTTCAAGTGTAGCTCTGGTCTTGCTTCTCATCAGAGAATTCACACTGCAGAGAAACCTTATGAATGTGATCAATGTGGAAAGGCTTTTAGACGTACCTCTGAGCTTGCTGAACATCAGAGAGGCCACACTGGAGAGAAACCTTATGATTGTGGTGAATGTGGAAAGGCTTTCAAATCCAGTTCCAGTCTTGCTGTACATCTAAGAATCCACACTGGAGAGAAACCTTATGAATGTGATCACTGTGGAAAGGTTTTTAGATGTAGCTCTACTCTTGCTCGACATCAGAGGAGCCACACTGAAGAGAAACCTTATGAATGTAATCAATGATGGAAGGCTTTTAGAAGAAGGTGTGATTTTACTGGTCATCAGAAAATGCACAGTGGAGAGATAATTTATGAATGTGATAAATGTGGTAAGGCTTTCACACAGAGGGCCACTCTTGCCTTGCATCAGAGAATTCACACTGGAGAGAAACTTTATGAATGTAATCAATGTGCAAAGACATTAAAATCCAATGTTGGTCTTTCTGTATATCTGAGAAGCCACACTAGAGAGAAACCTTATGAATGGAATCAGTGTGAAAAGGTCTCCAACAGAGGGCCTGTTTTGCTATACATCAGAAAATCCACACTGGAGAGAAATTTTATGAATGTGATCAATGTGGAAAAGCTTTTAGAGGTACCTCTGATCTTGCTCAACATCAGACAAGCCATACTGGAGAGAAAACTTATGAATGTAATCCATGTTAAAAGGCTTTCACACAGACAGCTACTCTTGCTGAGCATTACAGAAGTTGCACTGGAGAGAAACCTTATGAACGTAATCCATGTTGAAAGGCTTTCACGTGCAACTACGCTTTTGCCATACATCATAGCAGCCATACTTGAGAGAAGCCTTGTAAATGTAATCAATTCAGAAACGCTTTCAAATCCAGATCCAGTCTTGCTATACATCTGAGAATCCACACAGGAGTAAATCCTTATGAATGTAATCAACGTGCAAAGGCTTTCCAATTGACAGCTCATTTTGCTATACATCAGATAGTCCACACTAGAGAGAAACCTTGTGAATGTAATCAATGTGGAAAAGCTTTTAGATATATCTCTTCTTTTGGTCAACATCACTGGAAAATCCACACTGGAGAGAAACTTTCTTAGTGTGATTTTTTTTTTTTAGGAGCTAATGGCAAGTTTATTTGGTGAAAGCATAGAGCAAATAGGCCAAAGAGGACATATGGTGGAGCTTGAAAGTAAGGATCTTGGTAACCCTGAAAATATAGTTAGTTGCTTCAGGGGCTAAAGGATGATGTTTGTACTGGGAAAGTTAGGAGGTTCTTTGTGGAAATAGAAGTTGTTCTCAACCATTCAGCACGATCTGGACTAGCTCTTCATAGTTGATATAATCATTGCTGTCTTCATGTCCTGCCACCAACACTACCACTTCTTTCTCTGTCATCTGCTCACTCAGGGTGATGAGGATGTGTTGTATTTCTGCCCCCATGACTGTGCTGTTCTCTTCTTTATCAAACACCTGAAGCCCTTCTGTGTAATCTTCATATGTGCCCTGGTTCTGCTCTTTACTGTGGTTTGCAGCATTGGCAGAAACTGTTCAAAATCCAGCACATTCACAGTCATCTCATCACTCTTGGGATTTCCTAAGACCTTGAGCAGCTCAGCATTGGTAGGGTTCTGGGCCAGGGCTCACATCAGGTCCTCACACTGGCTGTATAAGATCTTTCCATCCCTGTTTAGTCAAACAGCTGGAAGGCCTCCTTGAACTCTGCAGTTTGATCTTCCATGAAGTCACACATCTTGACAGTGCAATGCACTTGCTCATATTGCTGCTGCTGTATGTAATGGCTCTGTCTCTGAGTGTAATTAATGTGGCAAAGCTTTCAAATCCAGCTTTATTCTTTTATATCTGAGAAGTCACACTGAAGAGCAACCTTATGAATGTGGAATATCTTTTAGATATATCTGTGGTCTTGCTTGACATCAGAGAAGCCTGACTGGAGAACCTTATGAATGTGATCAGCGTTGAAAGACTTTGAAATCGAGCTTCAGGCTTGCAAAACATCTGAGAATGCATGCTGGAGAGAAACCTTATGAATGTAATTAGTGTGGAAAGGTTTTAAGAAGAAGGTGTGATCCTACTGATCATCAGACAATCCACGCTGGAGAAAAACTTGACAAGTGTGGTAAACGTGAAAAGGCTTTCACGCATAGGGCCACTCTTACTCGGCATCAGAGAAACCATGCTGGAGAGAAACCTTATGAATGTGATCAGTGTGGAAAGGCTTTCAAATCCAGCTTCTCTCTTGCTGTATGTCTGAGAAGGCACACTGGAGAGAAAGCTTTTGAGTGAATAGAACATGGTAAAGTTTATAATGTCCACTCTTCCATTACTAAACATTAAAGAATCCATACTAGAGAGTATACTTCATTAATATGATCTACATGGAAAATCATTCAGACTAAAGCCATCTCTTTTTTCTCATCAGAGAATTCATAGGAGATAGAAATAATAGGCCTGTAACAAATATGGAAAGGAATACAAAGGGAGTTCAGAGGTTGTTAGACATCAGAAAATTCATTGTGGTAAAAGCCCTGTTAGGCCTCAATTTGAGAAGGCCTTCAGCCTGAAATCTCTTCCTTTACAGCAAGGATTCATAGTGGAGAGAAGACATGGTAATGTTCTCAATGAGATCCTGCCTTTCCCTGGAAGATGGAAGTCACTAGAAATCACAGTGTTCCTTATTGATGGAAGCTTTAGAAAAGCAATGATTTAGGGAAGGCCTTCACCTGAGGTCATACAAGCATGTTCATTGGAAAAAATCTTGCTGGAAATAAAATTTATGAATCTAATTAAAGAAAGAAGGCCTTTTCCTGCAGCCCAGACCTCATTAGACATCAGATATTTTATAGTGTGCATGAAGCTCTGAAGATAGGGCTTTTCACTGAATTCTTCTCTGAAATTGGAAGGTTTCTAATGACTCCCCTTAAGTATTCTGTGGCATTCTTTCGCCATTCCCAAGATGATTGGTACTCACTTTTTCTCATTGTCTTGAGTGGCACAAAAAAGTCTCCATATAAATATTTTGGTATTTATTGAACATTTATTTTTGTAGTGATAGTTTAGTGTACTGGGTGGCACAATGGCTAGAGAACCGGCAGTTAGTCCACAAGACCTCAGTTCAAATTCAGTTTCTGATAGTTACTGGCTGAGTGACCCTGGACAAGGCACTTAACCCATTCCTAGATGAATTTCTCCATCTCTATAATGGCAATAATAGCACCTACCTGCCATGGTTGATGAGAGGATCAAATGAGACAGTAGCTATCAATTGCTTTTCAGGCATTAAGTCACTATATAAAGTGCACTACATGTAAGTTCACTGTTATTATTTTCCCTGGGATCATAAGTCTCATAGCAATGTCAGTAACCTTAAAAGTTTGGATTTGCCCATTAACTGCAGAATTGGAGAATGACTGAACAAGTCATGTTGTATGAATATAATGTAATACTATTTCGCCATAAGAAATGATGAGCAGACAGATTTCAGAAAAACCTGGAAAGACTTAAATGAACTGATGCAAAGTGAAGTGAGCAGAAGCAAGAGACTGTTCTACAATGGTGTGCAGTGATCAACTGTGATAGATTTAGCTCTTTTCATTAATACAGTGATCCAAAATAATTCTAAAAGATTCTTGATGAATTCTGCTATCCACATCCAGAGAACAAATTATGGAGTCTGAATACAGATTGAACCATACTTTTTTTTTCCACTTTTTTTTGTGGCTTTGCCCTTTTGTTCCATTTCTTCTTTTGCAACATGACTAATGTGCAAATATGTTTACATGATTGCACATGTATAACCTATATCAGATTGGTTGCCATCCTGTGCAGGAGGGATAGAAGGGAGGAAGGAAAAAAAATTCAAACTCAAAATCTTATTTTAAAAAATGAATATTGAAAGCTAAAAAAAACATATATGGCAAAGGGAGAGGTGGATATAGTTCAGAACCTAAAATGTAACAAAAAATAAATGTAACATAAAATGAGGAGGTTGGACTTAGTGCCTTCTGTTGTCTATTCCAGCTCAAAATTTATGGTCTCATCAGAAGTACATTCCAAATCCTCTAATGGTATTTCAGGAAAGACCTAGCCAGGAACAAGTTGGTAGTCACTGAAAATATCCTTTGCTACTTAAAAATAGAGACCTTGTACTAATTAGATGTGTAATATGCAAAAGAAAATGACTGTTCAACACATGTCAAGACCTCACCTTCTCAAACTGGATTTAATAATCATTATGATATGCTTGGAAAACTGGCAAGTAACCTGGCAGAAAGTAGGGTATAGACCAACATCTCATACTGCAGAGCAGGTTTAGCTCCCAATGGATACATGCTTGCGATATGAAAGTTCACCTCAAACAAATGAAAGAAACAATAAGGAAAATTCATTTTTTAGTTAGGAAGTGGGGGAAAGTGCATCTCCAGAGAAGGGGTGGAGAAGAGCATACGGAATAAACTGGAGAATTTTTTTATCACATGAAGAAACTAATGTATCTGAAATGTAAAAGAGAAGAAAGAAAATGGGCAAATGATTTGCAGCATGTTTCTCCAATAGCTCTCTTCCAAGCATTTAGAGAATGGATCCAGATGTATAGAAATGGGCCATTACCCAGCAGATCTCTGCACAAAAGGTATGAATAGACAGTTTTCCAAGGAAGAAATCCATACCATATTTTAGAGCTAGCTTGCCATATTTTACCATATTTTAAGAAACAGTCCCCATCTGTAACCACTACTGCACATCACTAATAATTAGATTGGTAGAGGTGCTAAGAAAATTATAATCACCATTAGTAGAAGGAATTCACAGATGCTTACTTAGGGACAGTGTTCCTACATTGTCCATGTCAAAGAAAAAATGATGTATCTCATCCTACACTCTGAGTCCTTCATCTCTATCAGGACAAAGATAATATATTCCATCTTCTGTCCTCTGCAGACATGGTCATTGCACTGATTTGAATTAAGTCTTTCAAACTTTTCATTACAATATTGTTTTTATTTGTAAAGTGTTCTGGTGCCATTCAATTTTCTCTAGTAGTTGATACAAGCCTTCTCAGGTTCTTTTCCAACCCTCATCATCATCATTTCTTACAACATACCTTCTTTCATCTCATTTATAGAAATGACAAATATTTAGGAGAATTTATTTCCCTTAAGTACACATTAGCTTCCAAAGTCTGGGAACTTTAGGTCAAAGGGGGAAGAATCAATGTAAATACAAAAATTAAAAAGAAAACCAAGCCAAAACATGTATGCTTAAATTAATTAATAATTAGTAGGCACAGGGGGTGGAGCCAAGATGGTGGCGTAGCAGCAGCAGCATATCGCAGCTCTCACATAGCCACCCCAAAATACCCATAAAATAGGACTCTAAACCAATCCTAGAACTCCAAAACACACACAAAGATACTTCCCGCTAAACTCAGGTCGGCTATGAGGAACTATATCAGCACTC
>JAQQSV010009776.1:0-13432 GCA_028646515.1 Pseudochirops corinnae
AAAGGGAATGGGGTCAACCTTACTCTCATTGAAGTTGGCTTAGGGAAGAAATGACATACACTCTAAACTGGGTATCTTGGCCTACAGGAGAATAGGGGGAAAAGGGATGAGAGGGGGGAGGATGGAGAGGAGGACAGGTTATGGGGGAGGGTTGTTAGAAGCACACACTTTTGTAAAGGGACAGGGACAAAGTACAGAACAGAACAAGGGGGGGAGTGGAAGGAGAAGGAGGGAAATATACAGGTACTGGGGTAGGGAGATTCATCTTGACCTCCTAGAAAGTCAGAGGGGTAATGGGGGAGGATATAGGAGAGAACTGATTGTAGGAAGGGGTATACAGTGGGATTGGTGTTTTGGGGTGGTAGGTAGGGGAAAGACAGGGAGAAAATTTGTAAAGCAAAATCTCATGGAAATGAATGATGTAAACTAAAAATAAACAAAAGTTAAAAAAAAAAAAAAAGAGCCCAGACTGTCTCTGTCTCTCTCTTCCCCACCACTCTCTCCTTGGCAAGTGAAATCTCATGTACGGGAGGGTTTGTATTGTTTCAACAGTCACCTAGCAGAATCCCTGGTATTGCAATTGTTGACAGAAGTTTCTGTTCTGGAGCCAAGAACAGACTGGACTAGATGAGGAAAGGCAGATTCAAGGTTCTACAGAGAGTCTACCCCAAAAGTATATTACGCCTGATGTGAACATCTTGAGAACTCCAGAAAAAAAACTCCCAGGGAGCTATGAGTTACTCATTTGCTACCCATTCTTTCTAATAAGCTTGAGTCCACTTTCCCCTAGATTCTGTGAGTACTTATGGGAAAGAGCATCACAGATATTTTTGGAGACAACCAGATAGCTGTTCTTATTGTACAGTCCCACTAAATATTTTTTTAAAGCTAAAAAAAACAAAACAAAACATTCACTTCTATAAGATTTTGAGGCATAAAGTTTCTTTCCCTCACTCCCCTCCCCCTTCCCCAAGATGGCATGCAATCTGATATAGGCTATACATATACATTCATATTAAACATATTTTCACATTATTCATTTTGTAAAGAAGAATTAGAACCAAAGGGAAAAATCATGAGAAAGAAGAAACAAAATAATCTGCATTCAGACTCCATAGTACTTTCTCTGCATGTGGACAGAATCTTCCACCATGAGTCTTTAACAACAGAATTTTTTAAAATTATGTGCATTTAATATACTAATGACTATAATTCAAGACCTCAGTCAGATCACCCAGAGCATTCTGATCGCTCACAATCCTACGGCAAGGGAAACATCACTCTCAGTACTCATCAGACAAGGAGTCCAAAGTCAATTTGGTTTGGACATCAAGCAAATGATGTTAAAAATTTATGGATTGCTAAATTGGGGTAATAAGTGGAACAGGTGAGGGGAGGGTTTTGGACCTGATATAAATGTAACATATTCTTGTACAAAGACAATTTGTTATACATTTTAATAAGACCTTTATCTGGTACAGAATTTTCATTGAAATTTACTAACAAAAATCAGGTAGCTAGGCATGCAGTGGATAGAAAGTTGGGCCTGAAGTCAGAAAGTCTCATCTTCCTGAGTACAAATCTGGCCTCAAACGAGCTGTGTGAGCCTGGGCAAGTCACTTCACCCTGTTTGCTTCAGTTCTTCTTCTGTAAAATTAGCTGGAGAAAGAAGTGACAAATCATTCCACTACCTTTGACAAGAAAACCCTGAAATGGGGTCATAAAGAACAAGACAATGACTGGAAACAACTGAGCAAGAATTCCAAAATGTCCTTATTTGAAGATTATTGTCTTCTATCATTTGGTTTCAAAATGACTGACTAAAAATCATCTCAGATTAAAAGTGCATATTGACACCATTCCACATATAGGCTGGGAGAACCCCAGACCCTACCTACAAAAGCTTTGGAGACAAGCGATTATTGAGATTAGGTGACTTAAAAGAGAATATGAAAGAGAAACTTGAGGAAATGTTGACCAGCAAAGTCAAAGCAGGACTGAGATAAAGGTTGTTTTTGCTCTATAAAAGAAATCCCCTGTTTCGCTTTGGCTATCACTAGGTTCAAGGGATCTGATCTTCCTGGCACTACCCTTCTTTCTCAAACTAGATCATCCTCGGGGTGGCTAGGTGGCATAGTGAATGGAGCACCAGCCCCGGAGTCAAGAGGACCTGAGTTCAAATGTGAGCTCAGATACTTGACACTTACTAGCTGTGTGACCTTGGGCAGGTCATTTAACCCCAACTGCTTTGCCTTCCCCCCTCAAAAAAAAAACCAAAAAAACTTAGATCATACTCAGGAGAGACAAGACCAAGCAGAGCACTCTGAGATTCACTCCTAAGGAGAGTCTTCAGGAAGTTTTGCCACGGGGATAAAACAACCCCGGTGTGGATCACTGCTAGTTCTCTCTAGAAGTAGGAAGAAAAACTGAATTCTTAGGTTTTTAGAAAGCCCATACCCTATCCACACATCCTTTCCATTTTTTATTCCTTCTGAACAATCAGAATCTGATTTTAGCTTTTTCTTTTTTTCAATTCTTAAAATACCTACTGCATACAAGGAAATATGGTAGATATTGAGAATACAAAGAGAAAAAACAACACTGCCCACAAAAAGCATATCTATCCGTGTCATTGTTGAGGTCTAGGGGTGCTAGGACCCCCAAATACAAGGGGACAGGGCAGGGGTCTGCCTCAAAAGAACTCGACCATTCACGCCTTCTTTCAGTCCAAGTAGCAAGTTTATTATGACACCAGTTGGGTGGGTGAGATTCCTGGTGAGTATGGGGTTTTGTGATGCCAGGAGTACAAGCTGGCCAGATTTTAAGAATCTGCACATTTATGAGGATAAAATTGGTACTTTTATGCAGAAAAAGAGTCTGAGAAAATCCGGATAGGATCGAGGAGTGGTAAATAGCCTGGAGTGGTCTGCAGGGAAGAGAGATAGACCCTGAGAGAGACAGAGACACAGAGAGACACAGAGACCTGCATGAGATTAAGGAGTGTCAAGTAAAGTAATTAAGTAATCAAGGTGGACTAGATGCCTCAGGTGGATAATGGAGACTGGGCCTGTGGGAGGTCCATCATTAGCAACCCATCATGACTATCAAAATATAGGATTATAGATTTTGAACTGGAAGTGACAGTACTTTTGGAGTATGATAAGTTAAATTTCCTACCTAATTATTGATAACCACAATAAAGATATTGGGTGACCCACCTCATCTTCTCCCTCCTCCTCCTCTCCCTCTCCTCTCCCAAGGATGGTAAATTTTGATGGCCAAAAGCTGCCTGGTTCACTTCAGGTTTACTGGCAAGGTTTCTTTCTCAAAGACCAATATAAAACCAATTCATTCTGGAGCGCATAGATTGGACGATAGGTCTTTGCCCAAGCACCGCTTACTGGCTATTTTGGGACCCTCTTGGCTCAGGGATTGTAAACAGTAACTGTTTCTCTTTTAACCAGCAACGCTGAGGGTCTTCCCCTCCCACTCTGATTTTGTTTTTTAAATTGAAGTGGCCATGCCTTGACTCACTTCTTAAAGAGTGGGCGTTCCCTCACTCTAAGTGAGAACCTGAAAATGCCTTAGCCTAAAAGGGCCAGGGTCTCCCATTGCATCCCGGGCCATCTCCAGTCCTCCTGATGAATATCTGGCCACTGGACCCAGATGGCTCTGGAGGAGAAAGTGAGGTCCATGACCCTGCACAGTCCTCCCTCACTCAAATCAAAGTCAACTTCAAGTCATGTCATCCCCCTGATGTCATGGTCCTCTTCAAGAATGAAGGACAAACACAAGAATAAAGATTCAAAAGTGCTTCAGTGAAAGATTAATGTGGTATTGTTTTATATTTTATATAAATTAGTATTATATCACCAAAACTGATAAAGCTTCTGTTTTGGATAACCACTTGGCAAGCTGTGTTTATCTGGGCAAGTCATATCTAAGTGAGTCTGATTTTTCCAACTTTTTAAAAATGTAGATAATATCTTTTCTACCTCCCTTAGAGGCTATTGTGAGAATGAAATGAAATCATAGAGGTGGAAAGCATTTTTTTAAGCAGAAAAGCATTATTATATAAACATAAGTTAATTACAATGTGTTAGCACTGTTATTATCCAAAATATCTGATCCATTAGCAGTTGTATCAAATGTTACGCAATGTAAAAATATAGTAAATAGATATTATGTAATTGTATTTTTTGTTTGCGTTTGCTTTATATGGTGCTTTAGAAAAGAACAGTAAAAATGTTAATATAATAAGAACATAGTCTTAAATTTTGCTGAATATATTTGATTAACATATCAAAATTAATTGATCTAAATTGTTTCCTTTTTGTGATGTGGCCTTATAGGTCTTTGATGTTTTGAGCAAAGCTGTGAAAGGATAATCTGAATTTTCTGAGCCCTTGTACCAACAAGGGTGTACAAAGTGCAATTCTAGAAGGTGACAGTGTAGGATTTCAATGGAACAATTACCATAAATCCCAAACAATCTCAGACATTTGGATTTTCAGTAATGTGGATGATTAAGAATTTTACCAAATATTTAAAAGATCATTGAAATCTTAAGGCCCCTTCCAGCTATAAATCCTTTGATCCTTTATTTGCCATTCTAATCATAATTCATGCACTTTTTTTTACCAATTATGTTTTAATAAGACCAACATTTTTCCTTTCTTCATTAGATGTGTTATTCATAGATTGGCTTTTTCCTTTAATGAATAAAAATCTCAGCGTGGCAAGGGACCTCAGAGGCCACATAGACTAACTCATTCCTGAATAAGCATCTCCACTACATCATGCCTAATAAATGGACATTCATTCAGCTTTACTTGATGTTTCTAGTGAGTGGGAACCAGTTGCTTCTGAGACACCCTAGTCTACTTTTGGGTGGCTAGAATGGTGAAAGATTTTTCTTATATCAAGCCAAAATATTTTTATAGTTTCCATTCATTGTTCCTAGATCATTCTTGTGAGGGGAAAGACAGAACTATTAAATAAGTAATTGGTAATATTGGGGGACACACAGATTTTATCCCTCTCTAAAGCCTTATTCTCTACTAGACCAAGCCAATATCTGAAAGACATTGCTGAGTGGAACAAGTGAAAATATTCTCATAAAATAAAGGAGAGTCACCAAACTTGAGCTGGGCTTTAAACCTGATAGGCCCAAATTTTATTTTTCTATAGAATAGCCAGTCTTGAGAGGAAAACAAGAAAAACAACAAGTAATATGTCTGCCAGGTGTTTCTGTGATTGCCTACTTTTGGTAGACAAAAAAAAATGTAACGTAATCTGTAATAGTTTACTTCTGGTAAATAAGGAAAATAATTGAAATATGCATTTGTATTGGGTAAAAGGATTGTAAGGATACACCTTCCCACCAATGGAAATCAAGGTCCAGATATTGGGGAGGGGATTTGAGGTTGCTGGGTTGTCCTAGAATTGTTCGTACAAGGGTATAGAACTGCTTGCCTGATTTCTGTACTTTGCCTCCTTACACCAGTTTGTGTTCTGGGTAGGTGATACCCAACTCTCTGGAGGCTTGCTTAAAAATAAAAACTCTGTTTCTACCTAGAGAAACCTCTGAATTTTATTTGGGTAAGGGTCCTCCATGGGGGAGGAAGGAGAGGAAGGGGGTGAAAAAGAACAAAGTAAAAAGGGCACAGCAGAGAACAAAAGAAAATTTTTGTACAAGGAAGTAAAGAAAATATAGACAGTTTTCAACACAACCCATAGTGTTTATTATATAGGCTGTCTGTCTTGAAATGGAAACTTACTGCTATATATTTTGAATCCTCTCATGTTCCACTGTGCTTTTTTTCCTTTTCTTATTTTATATTGAAGTTTATAATATGTTTCTATTTCTTAATTGTATATTTTTTAGTATTTAAATCTAAAATTTAAAAATGAAAAAATAAAACAAAATAGGTCCATCTCTCATTATAATATTCATTCTCTCTCTTGCCCTGTCCTAAGTCTGGTCCCATGTTTGGTCACAACTACTTCTTTCCACACTGGATCTGTGACCCAGAGTGAGTAATCTCTAACAGGCCTGCCAGATGGCTCCATCTAGTAGAATTAACTTAGGGGTCCCCTAATTTAGGGCTTTTTTGCTCTGTTGCTCTTTCAGTTCCCTTTTCATCCTGGTCCCATCACTGCTGCTGCTGCTACCACACTAGACTCCTGGCCAGTTCCTCCCAATGTCCTTGGGCCTTTCTGTGCTTGGCTGGAAAAAAAATAACTCACTTTGACTTTTTTCTTGACTTTCCCAATCAAAATTCAGTCTGTCATATTTTCTCGGTTGTTGTAGAGAAGACGTGTTGGGCAAAAATGTGCTAGGTAAAAATGCTGATTCTCACTCTGTCTCTAACTCATAGATTTTCAGAGGGATGTAACTCAAGTAGGTTCCTAGGCCACTGAAGCATGTTCATTTCCATCTCTGATCAATTTCTCAATCCTTCAGGTTCAGTGACGTGGACTTCTGACAATAGTATTTGATATACCCTTGAAAGAAAAAGTGAGTTTCATCACTCACAAAATCATTTTTTCTCAGTTTTTAGTATATCACTCTTTGTACTGTCTTGACTGTGACAAGAGGTTTTGTTTTTTTTAATAGCAATGTTTAGCAGCAATTTTTTTCTTACTGGTGTTCTCACTGTTCTTCTACCTTCAAAAAATCTGTGCTACACTGCAGCTGTAGCTGGCAGGTCACTATGAAGGTCTTTGCTTGATTTTAGTGAATTGGTTAAGCCGTCTTATAGCAATAATATGTTAATTATTGGCATTTAAAAAATTTTCAACCACACTCTGCACTTTGATGCAACTGATCTTTTTTCTTGTGCCTTTTGTATCTGAATCATCCTTGAAACACTCAGCTTTCCCATACCAACATCTGCTTCAGTATCTCTAATGGTCGTTGAAGCACACATCTCTTTAAGAGCCATGACTTTTGCACATTTCCCTAATGTAATATACATTCTTAAAACCACAGAATTAAAAACACAATAAAAAAGAAATTCATATACATGACACAAAATCTAGAACTCAACTGTCAGAAAATTAATTAAAATTAAAAGTAGGGAAACCAGATCAATCAGATTTCAAATGATTAAGGTCAAACAGCCTGTTGTCAGTAGCAACACACACACACACACACACACACACACAAAACCATTGCAGACACAAAACAAAACCATATCAAAATTATTGCTTGTCCTAAGTAATTTATATACACCACTAAATTTAAAGCCAGTTATTGTGTCCAACTAAACCTTCTCATCTTCAATCCACATATTCCCAATTCCTCTAGTTGATCCTGATATGGCATGATGCTGAGGGCCTGAATCAGAATGGTCAATTTAACTTGGATACAATCCAACTAATCACTGTCCTTCCTACCATCCCTCTGACTATAAGCTCCCTAACGGCAGGGGCGGTCTTTTTCCTCTTTTTTTATTCCTAGCATTTAGCGCAGTGCCTGGAATGTTGCAGGTGCTTAATAAATGTTTAGTAATTATTGATTGATTGACAACAGTACTCCAGATATGGTCTGACCAAGGCTGACTACAAGTGGGACTATCATCACTTTACTTGTCTTAGACAACATGCATCACTTAATGCTGCCTGAGGTCCCATAAGCATTTTTTGGCTCCGTGTCACACTTAATTTATAAGAGTTTGAAGTTCACTAAAACCCTCCAATCTTTTCTCAGATGAATTTATTTCTAGCTATGAAATGTTCACGATTTGTACTTCAATATTATAGGACCATAGATCTAGAAATTAACAGGACCTCAAAGAACATCTAGGCCATGTATTTTATAGACAAGGAAACCAAAGCCCAGGAAAGCAAGGATTTGCTCAAAGTGATACAGAAAAAAGGGTCAGAAGCAGGATCTTAACCCCAGGTCTTGACTCTCAAGTGACTAACTTGAGAACCTCCTCCATTTCTATCCCATTCCTCCATGCCTCTGAAGGAAGCTGAAGAAAATCCCATAGGGGGAAGGAAAAGAAGTGGTGTATGTGTGTGTGTGTGTGTGTGTGTGTGTGTGTGTGTGTGTATCTTGTATATACATTATAAATCCATACATAAAAATATATCCATATATTAAAATATATTCATATATCTATATATGTGTGTATACATACACATATATTATATATGTGTATATGTATGTGCATGTGTGTATACATGTACATGTAAAAATGTGTGTGTATACACACACATACACACACACACATTTATACTTCCTCTCCCTCACCCCTTAACTAAAGATCTTATTCTTACTTTACTGGAAAAAACTGAAGACATTTAAAATTAACTCCAAGGGCAGCTAGGTGGTGCAGTAAATAGAGCACCGGTCCTAGAGTCAGGAGGACCTGAGTTCAAATCTGGCCTCAGACACACAACACTTACTAGCCATGTGACCTTGGGCAAGTCACTTAACCCCAATTGCCCTGCCCTCCCCCCTCCAAAAAGCAAAAAATCAACAACAAAAATTAACTCCATCTTCTCCCTATCTCTTCATCCCCAAAGCCCTTGATATTATCTCACATTCTCTCCTCCTCTATTTCAGTCTCTGACAAAAAGGTGTCTCTTCACCTTGCCAAAGCCAACTCCTCTACATGTGCACTTGACACCTTATCTTTCTTGTCTTCTCCACAAATTGCATCATCAATTACCCCTCTCTCAAAGCTTTAATCTCTTCCTATCAACTGGTTCCTTCCCTGCCACCTTCAAAAGAATGTTCACTAGACCCTACCATGCTTTCAGTATATTATCCAATGCCTCTCTTCCCTTTCTCAGTCAAATTCCTTCAAAAAGTTGTCTATATTTCCTGCCTCCACTTGCTCTCTTCCCACTCACTCCTCAAATCTTTGAGATTCGGCTTTTGATTTCATCACTTAACTGAATCTGCTCTCTCTAAAATTACCAATGATTTCTTAATCGAGTCTAATGGTCTTTTCTTGGTCCTTATCCTTCTTATTTGCTGTTTTTGACAACCTTCTTCACCTAGATTTTTTTTCTCTAGGTTTTCATGACACCTTTCTCCCTTGATGCACCTCCTATGGTCTGAGAACTTCTCAGTTTCCTTTGTTGATTCATTTTCCACATCACATCTACCTGTGGATCTTTCCTCAGTTCTGTCCTGGACCTTCTTCTCTTCTCCCCACCTCTTAAACCAAGGGTTTATTCTATCATGGGCTTCTCTGGCAATCTGCTGAACCTCAGAATAATGGCTTTTTGGTTTTAAAAAATCACAATTGAAGCATATACTCAATTTCAGTTTGAGGTTAATGAAAATAAAAGTGTAATTTTTCTCCCCCAGTGTCACCCTGAAATCTATTTACAATGCTCCTCTCTACCTAAAGAATATATGCTCTGTATTATCTGATTCTGTCCTTGTCTCTATCTCTCTGTGTTTCTCTGTTTCTTGCTGTCTCTATATCACATCTTTCCCCTGCCTTCCAGTCACCTTATCAGTTCCCATGGATTTAACTATCATCTCTATATGATGATTCCCAAACCTATATACCAAATTTCAGTCCTAAATCAACAGTTGGATTGAACATGTCAAACTGGATCCCAAAGGCCTGTCTCAACATGTCTAGAAATGAATTATTTTTTCCACTAAAACCATTCCTCTTCCAAAATTCAAAGGCACCACCATCTTTCCAATGTCTCATGTCAGTATTCTTGGTATTATCCTAGACTCTTCACTCTTTCTAACCCTCTAAATCCATCAAGTCGCCAAATCTTGTTGTTTCTTCCTTCACAACATCTCTACGTCTTGAATCCTTCTGTATACTCACACAGGATCTCACCATTTACCTACTAAATTATTCCAACAGCCTTCTAATTTGTCTCCCTGTCTCAAATCTCTCCCTGCTGCTGTTCATCCTTGACAATGATGCTTAAGCAATTTTTCCTTTAAGTGCAAGGTAGAGTCAAATGAAACAAAGGCACCATTGACTTTACTTACTAAATCATGGTATTTATTATCCAATCTTTCAACTATGCAACAATTTTTGCTGAGCTCTTACTCATAAATTTTCGTCTTTCCTAACATCAGTCAATTATATCTGCAAACTAATTAGAAGGTTTGTGTTTGTATTGTTTTAAACAAATTCAAAACTCCCTAAAATCCTTTGGAAAATGTTTAAAAGGCTAAACAATTCTGTTGCTAAGCTATTTATTTGTATTTGTGTGTGTTTTTATAAATGACACATATGAAGTCATTTTCAACACTCAAAGCTTAGTTTTTAATAGATCTTAGTTTTTAGTCCTATTATCATTATTTAATGTTTCAGATCAAAATACACATTTAAGGGCAAGGTTCATTGTTAACAATAGTGAGTTTAAATCTGTATTTCAAATAATACTCTTAATAATTTTGAATTTTTATACACTTGTCTATCTTTTGAAGATTAGCTTAATTAAAATTGGGCAACAGAATCCACAGATCCACTAAACTGAGCTCACATAAAATGAAATACATAATATTATGCTTAGAAGTGTGTTTGCAATGTTTAAACAACTGGCTCTCCAAAAAAAAGTATATATAAAAGATTTTAAAGTTTAATCTGCATTATTAACGTTTTGTGCATTTCTTTCTTAAGTCTTGACAATCAACAAAAAAATAAATCAAGCCCTGATTTGTATCATTTGCCAATTTCCAAGGTGAAAATTTAAAAAGGGGCTCTCATAAGTCTGGTTCTAGACCAGTTAACAAACAAGTAAGTATGTCACTATCCAACTAATCTCTCTAGACCTGCCTCCTACCTTGAACTACAATACTTTCAATACTTGGTGCTTCATGGGACATGTGACCAAGTGAAGATGCCACCCTATAGCAAGATAAGGTTGAAATGGGTACATGATTTAGACATAAGGGATGATACCAGAAGCAAATTAGAAGGGCAAGAAATAATTTACCTGTCAGATCTATGGAGAAGGGAAGAATTTATGATCAAACAACATTATGAAATGCAAAGTAACTCATTTTGATTACATTAAATTTAAAAGGTTTTCCCAAACAAAACCAAAGGAAACAAGATTAGAAGGAAAACAGAAAGCTAGGAAACAATTTTTATAGTCAGGTGTTCCTGATAAAGGCCTCATTTCTCGAATATATAGAGAACTGAGTCAAACTTATAAGGTTACAAGTCATTCTCCATCTGATAAATGGTCAAAGGATATGAATAGGCAGTTTTCAAAGAAAGAAATTAAAGGTATCTATAATCATATAAAAAATGCTCTAAATTACTATTGATTAGAGAAATGCAAATTAAAACAACTCTGAGGTACCCCCTTACACATATCAGATTGGTTAACATGAAAGAAAAGGAAAATGATAAAATGTTGGCGAAGATGTGGGAAAATTGGAACACTAATGTTTTGTTGGTAGAGTTGTGAACTGATTCAGCCACTCTGTAGAGCAATTTGGAACTATGTCCAAAGGGCAATCAAACTGTGCATACCCTTCGACCCAGCAGTGCCACCTCTAGGTCTGTATCCCAAAGAGATCATAAAAAAGGGAAAAGGACCCACGTGTACAAAAATACTTATAGCAGCTCTTTTTGTGGTGGCCAAGAATTGGAAATTGAGAGGATGCTCATCAATTGGGGAATGACTGAACAAGTTGTGGTATATGAATGTAATAGAATACCATTGTGCTTTAAGAATCAATAAGTAGGTAGATTTCAGAAAAACCTGGAAAGATTTACATGGGCTGATGCTGAGTGAATTGAGCAGAACCAGGAGAACACTGCACCTAGCAAAAGTAACATGTGCGATGATTTATTGTGATAGACTCAGCTCTTCTCAGCAATGCAACGATCTAAGACCATTCCAAAAGACTCATGATGGAATATGCTAACCACATCCAGAGAAAGAATTATAAAGTCTGAATGCAGCCTATTTTCACTTTTTAAAAATTTTTGGTTTTTGTTTTTTCTTTCTTGTGGTTTTCCCCTTTTGTTCTTATTTTTCTTTCACAACATGACTAATATTTCACATGATCATGTATAACCTATATCAGGCTGCTTGCTGTCTTGGAGAGTGAGGAGAGAAGGGAGGGAGGGAGAAAAATTTGGAACTCAAAATTTTCAAAAATGAATGCTAAAAACTATTTTTACATGTAATTAGAGAAAATAAAACATACATTTCAAATTTTTTAAAAAGTGAGGGTGCCAGTATCAATCTATATATCTGTTCAGTCATTTCAGTTATGTCTGACCCTTCATGATCCCATTTGGGGTTTTCTTGGTAAAGATACTGGAGTAGTTTTCCATTTCCTTCTCCAACTCATTTTACAGATGAGGAAACTGAGGCAAACAGGCTTAAGTGACTTGCCCAGGGTCACACAGCTGGTAAGTGTCCAAGACTGTATCTGAACTCAGGTCTTCCTGATTCCACACCCAAATACTATCCATTATGCCACCTAGCTGCCGAGATCCATATATTAAATATTAGTAAAGATTAATTCTCTTTTTAGACAAAAGTAAGTGTCAATCGTAGTTCTAATGTTTTCTTCCCACATCCCAGTGGATTATCTGATAAACCTGACTTGGGAGATCACTATTCTGGGAAAATGCCAAAAAGGAAAGGAAAGGATAATGGGCTTAGGAAGTGGGACAAGATAAGTTTGGATGAGGGAATAAGGGGGGGAAATAGCAACTTAGATTTTAAAAAGTTCAAGAAAAAAGAAGTGTGTTTGGTTCTATAAGCCTCTAGCGTGGGTTTCCCAGTCTAGGATCTCAGTCAATCCCATATGCAACACTCCCCTTTCAGAGACTTTTAGAGAAGTGAGAGGCAGAAATGGACAAGGGCCCAGGTTTTCCTTGACAGCAGCTTCTGGTTCTCAATAGGGTAGAGTAGAGGGCATCAGAGAATAAGGAGACATGACCTGTGGCTGCTGGAGAGAGACTGAGATTCCAAATGACCATGCAGAGAGAGAAGGGCACTGGGAATTCTGACCTTGGAATGGAGATCATCAGAGAGATGCAGCCAGTGGATGTGACCAGGCCATAGCAGACCAGGTCTGGGATTCTGAGACAAGGTAGTGCCTGAAGCAGAGAGGATGAGTGTCTGCTGGAGAGAGGCTTCATCTTACCCCAGAGCCCAAAGCTTCTGCCCTCTACTCTGAGCAACTGAGATGCTGATCCCTATTTGCTCGTTGATTTAATTGCTTCCTAGTTCCAGAGCTCCTGGGAAGAGAGAGAAGTGCCAATATCCCTGTTAGTGGCTTACCAAGCCACAAGTGCCGGGAAGTTTTTTATTAAAATTTTGCCTTAGGAATAGGGACTGAACCTCTGATTTCATTGCTATAGAAAACTCCTCAGTGAAGAAAGGACCTCAACCAACGCAGTTTAACACTTTTGCTACAAATTATAATCTAAGAGAGTATATTGAAATTGCCATCTATGAT
>JAQQSV010009777.1:0-13431 GCA_028646515.1 Pseudochirops corinnae
TATTGTACAATGTGAAAGTACTTGCAGATCCTATACATGATTGCACACCACCATGGGGGTGGGGGGAAGGGAGGGCAGAAAACCTGAAACTCAAGTGAATGTGGAACTGAATCTTGTAAATTAAAAGTAAATAAACAAGTCATTTAAAAGAAAAAAGAAGAATAAATGTAAAACTTAGGTACCAAAAAAAAAAAAAGAATAGGGTCTGTATCGGCTAGGTGGCACAGTGAATATAGCACTAGCTCTGGTGTGAGGAGGACCTGAGTTCAAATCTGGCCTCAGACACTTAACATTTACAAGCTGTATGACTTTGGGCAAGTTGCTGAACCCCAACTGCCCTGCCCCACCCCAAAAAAAGAAGTAAAAAAAAAAAAAAAGCAAAGAATAGCGTCATGAAAGCCATGGGAGGAGATTCAGGAGAAATGACTTGGTTAACAGCACTACAGAAAATGAAGGATAGAGTATTCTTAAAGAGACTGAGGACCACAACAAGGCCACTGACTTTATCAGGTACGTTCCTTTGTAATCTTCAAAAGAGCATTTTCAGGTGAATGGTGAAGTCTGAGGCCAGAGAGCAAGGTGTCAAGAAGTGCATGAGGAAGTGAAAGCAGAGGATATGATAGATTCTTTCTGAGAATTTGGATGTAACATGGAAGGGAGGTACAGAATGAAAACAGGAGGGCAAGGGAATGATGGAGGAAAGCTGGCTATGTTTGTGGGCAGATAGAAAGGATCAGAGAATTAGGAAGGACTGGAGATAACTGTGCATTCTCAAAGTGGCAGGCTTCTAGAGGAGAAAGCAAGGGAAGAGATCAAGTATTATATATCTAGACCTCCAGGCCAATTCACTTCCCCCCTCCCATTTCACAGATGAGCAAATAGAAGCTCAGGGAGGTAAAAATGATTTGTCTACAATTTGTCTAAAATCAGTTGGATAATATGTGTCAGAGGAGGGTATGTAATCCTAGGTCCTTTAAGCTCTTGAACCAATGGTTTTTCCATTGAAGCTGGATGCCTTGGGAACAAATTGACCCATTGACCTTGGCAAGGAGGAAAGAAGACAGTATTGCTAGAAACAATAGGCATTTTTGATCTAGAATTTCTGTTGTTATTGTGGGTTCTCCGTTTCCTATTGTTAGGTTATTAATGTATACATAGCATTTAGTTCACTTAATATGAGCTACCTCTCTTTACATTAACAATGGAAAAAAAAAACTTTGTCACATGCCATATTTGTTGTGATAAAGGTAAACACATAAGAAAGTATATACAAAGAGACTAGTAATTTACCTGAGGTTATTAGTCTTTGTGGTTTCTAGATGTTGTGAAATAATGTTAATGTCAAGAAAAAACAAATGTAAGTTTCAGTTTATATTCCTGAACACCTTTACTCATTCCGTCAAAACCCACATGCTTCCTGGCAAGTTTTGACATCCTCTCATTTCTAGTGGGTGGCCCCTTTCTGTTGTAGCTTGAGTTGCCTTCCAGACATAAAAACAGGTTCTTCGTCTTCCCTATTACATTGATATGCCTTGTATGGTTCAAAGAATTTGCAGCACTCTCAGAGAATGTGGCAAAGAAAAAAGAAATATTGGGTAAACATTTTAAAATGCTTCTTATTGTGCTGTCTTATTTGAGGAAGCTTATGAAAAGTTCCTTGTTCAACAAATCTGTGAAACTTAGTATTTGGAGATAATTCATTTTCATATGTTCATGTGGGATTACATATGATGCTTGAGATTTGACTGTATGGCGCTGGGGGGAGGCACATGGAAGAATATTGCTTGTGCCTACTCAAAAACCAGAAAACTTTTCTGAATTTGGTTTGAGGACTGAGAAAAACAAAATTCATCCTTGTCTATTTGCAGGGGGAATGGCAAATTTCAAGTGCAGAAATGTATAACCAGGTTTTTAAGCATGCTAAATTTGCCTAAGCAGGGCCTGGCTAGTCCTTCTACCATGTGGGTGGGGTAGTCTCCTTTGATTGACTGCCTGCATCTTTAAAACAGGTGAGACTTTAACATTGGTACACTCTTTTCACTATCTTTTTCCTCCAAGACTCTTACCTGCTGAGTCCAGAAAGAGAGGATACACTGGCTTTCTCTTCTTACCTCTCTTTTATCTCAGTTCCAAGAAATAGGTCTGGGGCTGTTTTGGGTTATTGGTCCTCAGTTTCAGGTAGAACTGGACATGATCTGCAAAGGACCTAGTAGTTGGAGCATGACACTATCAGAACCAGTATTTCAGGCAAGATGCTACAGCCAGTAAGGCTGGCATGGAAGTGCTGAGAACAGAACTAAGCTATAAACCTAGTCTTCTTTCTCTTGCCAAACAGTAAGGTGGTACAAAGGGGAGGGAAATTATGACTCCTATGTGTGGGAGGAAATGTGTTCATATATTTATAGTTCTCTTTTGAAGTAAATATTGATCTTTGTAAAAGAAAAAAAAAGAATCATGAGGTAGAATGAACTTTTGTAATTTTGTCTCTTTCTAAAACAGAAACATCCTAGTAGCAGGTCTATCATGATAGGAATGATGGGGACCACATTACTTGATCTCCCATAGTATGTTTATTTTGAAAAGCTTTCAGTTGGCTAACAACCATTTTCTTTATTTCCACAGGGACAGCATGCATGATTTGTTTAAAAAAAAAAAACCAACCTACTTATATTGTTGTGTGGTAACCACTAGAAGGAAAACATTAGTACTTAAGTGCCCATTATTCAGTGTATTAGAGTGAAGCAACTCTAAGTAAAGATTTAACCAGCTGCAGTTGAGCATGAAGAATCCTGTTTCAACACACACCAGATTTTCCTGAGTTACTGACTGATCGTGCCACATTTTTGGTCTTGAGAGCAGTGATTGGAAAACCTGATGATAATACTGTAACTAGAATAGTGAGGGTTGGAGAAAATGCTAACCACCTGGTAAATAAGGAAGGTTAAAAACTCTTATTTTCCACTTGAGTTATTCACTTCCCTTAATTAGTCTGGATGCCAAAGCTATCCTGAAATCCATGAAGCTTATTAAAGCATTTACTAAGAAGAGGTAGGCCAGGCTCTTCAGAAAAAAGCCATCAGCTGCCTACACATTTTTCTATAGGATTACAGAAAAGTAAAAAGAAGAATCTTGAGGAAGTGATGCCCTTTCCTTAGCCAGGGTCACATAAGTTGTAGCAGACTGATATATATTATGCAGCCCACTATGAAAACAATACACTCATAAGTACTAATGATGCTTCATTTGTACTAAATTGTAATGTTTTATATATGTGTATATATGTGTGTGTACATATAGACATACATATGTCTATGTATGTATAGAACCATTCTTACTCAGATACCAGTGGATCATATATTTCGAGTTTGAAATATATTTAGAGTTTGAAAGAAACTAACATGCCATCTAATACAACTCTATCATTTTATAGTTGAAACAATTGAGGCCCAGAGGCGAAAAAGAAGCACCCGAAGGTCTTATAAGAAGTGACAGGTGAGATTTAAACACAGGTCTTCTAAAGCTGAGGTCAGTATTCTTTCCAGTTTCCACTGCCTCTCTGATAATGAGAGCCCACAGTTTTAACATTGTAATTTTAAGAAAAAAAAAGTATCTTTGCTCATTAAAATTTCAAATAAAAGCTTTTCTCCATACTGTTACTGATTCTCACTCTCCCTCCTCTCTCTCTGTCTCTTCTCTCTCTCTCTCTCTCTCTCTCTCTCTCTCTCTCTCTCTCTCTCTCTTCTCTCTCTTTCTCTCTCTGTCTCTGTCTCTCTCTCTCCTCTCACTCTCAGGGTAGAGTGGAGACACAGAACAGGTCTAACCTGTCTACTACTTAAGAAGACAATAACATAACAAACAATTTCCCCCAGATTCATCTCTTTTCTAGAATAATGTACTCAATTCTTTCACCTTCATATGACTTGGACTTGAGGGCCTTCACCACAATGATTGCCCTTCTTTGGGCCCCATCCAACTTATTTAGGTCTTTTCTAAGATGTAACACATAGAACCAAACACAATACTCCATATGCTCTAACCTGGGCAGGGAGCAGAGGAAGATTATCACCTCCTCCTCTCTGGGACAATTTGTTTCTCTTAATTCCTTAAAAGTATATAAACAAAGTTTTCATTTTGTTTTGCTGACACAGAACACCATTGTTCCAATCCAGTAAAATTTTCAAATTAATCAATCAAAACTTCTTATTAACAATTACAATGTGCCATGCACTGGGCTAAGCATTGGGGATACAAAGGAAAACAAAACTAATCAATGATTTTGAGAGGCTCACGTTTTAATCAGGCTAGACAATACATAAATAGCTAAGTATGGATTCAGTCAAAAGGCTGCACCGGAGGACCTAGAAGGCCACATGTGGCCTCAAGGCCATAGGTTCTCCACCACTGAGATAGAAAGATAAGTACATAGATAGACAGATAGACAGAAAGATAGATGATAGATAGATAGATAGACAGATAGATAGACAGATAGATGATAGATAGATAGATAGATAGATAGATAGATAGATAGTAGATGGGAGGTGACATGAGAGGGGAGGACAGTGAGGAAATTGGGAAAGGCCCCAAGAAGGAATTAGGAATTGAGGTCAAAATGAGGAGGGAGAGTATTACAAAGCATAGGGAAGAATGAACATAAAGATTAGAGATGGAGTGTTGTGCAACAAACAGCAAAAAGACAAGGGTTGGATTGTAAAGTAAGTAAAGAAGAGTAAAATGGAAGGAGACTGAGAAGGTAGGATGAAACTGGTTATGAAGAGCTTTAAAAGTTCTTTAGGTCAATAAGAAAGAGGATTGAGAAAAAAAAGCATTAGATTTGGCAACACTGGACTAACATTGGAGAGAGTAGTTTCATTCTGGAGAAGAGAGAATTTAAAAGAGATTGAGAGGAGAAGTAGAGGCACTTTATGTCAACAGCTTACTCAAGGAATTTCACTGAGGAGAGGAGATATGAGAATATTGCTAGTAGAGAGGGTAGAATCAAGGGAAGGCTTGTTTGTTTGCTTTTAGGAGGGGAATGCCTGGGCATGCTGGTGGGCAGCAGAGAAGAAAGGAGGGATATCTCCTCAGATTGAGAAAAACTGAAGATGAGAGAAAGTGGGGCTGATAATCAGGGTTTTCTTCTGAAAAAGCGAGTAGGAGATAGGATGATGTAGAGAGGCTGGCCTTGCAAAAGCGTTGGTCCACCTTTTCAACTAGTACTGAAATCAACAAGTTGTTATCAATTTCAAATACCTATTGGTCAATAACATTCAATCCTTTTTTTAAACCTTAAGTATGTATTGTGATGAAGCAAAATGTAGCTAAAAATGACATTGACAGTAAACGATCCAACAATCAGTCTTTCTGATACGTTTCCGTTACTAATAATCATTGCATATTTTAATTTCAAATATGATAGTTCAGAATATCTTGAAGTAAAATAAGAACAAAGGTAATAATATTGTGTTCCATTATTTATTATATCATCTCTAATTATAAACCCATACTTTCCATCTTTGACTTCCAAGCCCATGCCTTATATAAAAGAGCCCAACCACCCTGCTCCTTTCAAGAAAGGTAATCAGACAAAAGTGAAATAAAATAAAATCGCCATTTTAATTATGACTGTCAACCTTAGGTTATTAAAGCAAAACCAATATTAAAAGCCCCATTTACATTCAGTAAGCATCCCTCTACTCCTGCAAACTGGAAAAAAACAAATTACATTTGGCATGCAACCCTTCAGTCAAGGAAAATCAGAAACTTATTGTGGGCATTTTCACAACGAGGTCTCCAAAACCAGACTTTGTAACAGTAAAGTTTACATTTAAAAAGAAACAAGTAATTTTGGTATCACCCATACAGGAAACTCTAATGAAGAGAGCCTTTATATCAATGCTAATCAGTAGCTTCTGTGAAATTTAGAGAGGAATTTTCATTATCTCAGGGGGTAAGTGACTTCCCAGGGTCACACAGCTGGGGACAGGACTTGAAAACATTTTCTGAATGCTGAGCTCTCTTTCTACTCTACCTCAGCTGCCTCTTCTTGATTCCACTAACTTCATGAAATCCATTTCATACTCAGAAGCTTAAGCTTGCATAATATGCTAACTCGGATGATTTAGCAATGCTAGAATTAGGGGATTACCACATTTGTACATGATTTACTCTGTTGCTCTCTTGCTTTCTTATCACTGAGGGCAGCTTAGTTGCACACGACAAAGTTCCCAAAGAAATTGGGGTCCTAAATGAAAGCAGGATATATAAACACATATAACCATTAAAACATTCTAAGGCACATTCAGTCTTTCATTATCTGAGCTCCCTTCTAGAGAACAGACACATCACTACTTTTATTGCTGCTGTTCACTTGTTTCAGCTTTGTCCAACATTTTGTAACTCAATTTAGGGTTTTCTTGGTAAAGAAATTGGAGCAGTTTGTCATTTCTTTTGCCAGTTCATTTTACAGATGAGGAAACCGCAAACAGAGTTAAGTGACTTGCCCATAGTCACACAGCCAGTATGTTTCTGAGGATAAATTTGAACTCATGAAGATGAATCTTCCTGACTCCAGGACTGGCACTCTGTCACTACTGCCAAAACTAAAACTATGAAGGGCTTAGGAAAGTTTGGTGGTCTTGTAATGTTTTTTTTTTCTTCAGCTCTAAAGGTGAAACAAAAGCAAAAACATTTGTCTGCTAGATACATTATAATAAGGTACCATGTGAACTGGTCTCTAGTTACCTTGGAAACTACCTCACAATCTCTGAATGACTTTTTATCTAATATGTTCCTACCAGTATTAGATGTTTTTAAGGTTTCTTAATGTAAACTCAAAATGCCCTAGGAATGGCAGGCTCAGGGTAGTCATTTTGCTTGTCAAAGCACCAAAACAAGATGCAGTTTCTTTCCCAGCCTCTGTTCTCTCACCTAGAGATGCCAGTGTATTTGTATGCAGCCTATATTTATTTATACTTTCATATATTCAAATATGTGTCTGTGTGCTTTTGCTATCTACCCATGTTATTTTTTTAACTTTTAAGTTCTTAGATGGGCAGAGGCAAGATGGTAGATTAGAGGCTGCAACCCAGTCACACTCTCTTCATGTTCCCCTCCAAACAACTTTGAAATAAGACTTCAAATTCAATGTTGGAGCTGCAGAGCCAACAAAAGCTCAGAGTAAGAAATTTCTCCAGCCTAAGACAACAGGAGAAGTCTATGACACCAGGGTGGGGGCCAGGCCTGAGAGCATCTGGCAGCAGAACCGTCACCTGCAACAGTGGCAGTGGCAACAGTAGTTTCTGGAGCTCTCAGCCTAGAGAAAGTAAGGAGGTCAGAAAGAAAATATAGGGGACCCTCTGCAAGCACCATGTGTAGTGCTGATTGGCAACTCTACTGCCCATCCAGAGTTCTGGGTCACAGCCCTAGGGCAAAGAGGAGGGCTTATGGCGGGTCCCGTGGGAGTAGAGGCCCTCAGTGAAGTTCTAATGCAGAGAGAATCACTAGAACTTTTACAAGCAGCATAGCAGGGATCCCCTCATAGTTTCAGGGCTAGGAATAGAGCTAGCACTTGTGACTGCAGGAGAGCAGGGTCCTTCCTGGGTAAAGACCAGAATACAGACTAGGAGAGTAGCAACCACATCTCTCCCAGGATAACACCAGCTTAGAAGCACCAAAAACTTGCGAAGCCTCAGAACTACGTCTGAAAACAGCAGCAAAAAAAGCCCAAGGCTTGGAACAGTGCCTACCCACCCTCAGGTGAGCAGAGTCCATTTTTAAAAAAAATTAATTTATTTAATTCTAGTTTTCAACATTCACTTCCATAAGCTTTCTCCACTCCCCTCCCTTCCTCTCTCCCCAAGACAACATGCAATCTTATAAAGGCTCTACATATACATTCTTATTAAACATATGTTCACATTAGTCATGTTGTAAAGAAGAATTAGAATGAATGTAAAGGGAAACCATAAGAAAAAACAAACAAAAAAAGAGAGCAAATAGTATGCTTCAATCTGCATTCAGACTTCATAGTTCTTTCTCTGAATGTGGATAACACTAACATTTTCTATCATGAGTCTTTTGGAGTTGTCTTAAATCCTTGCATTACTGAGAATAGCTAAGTTTATCAAAGTTAGTCATCACACAATATGGCTGTTACTGTGTACAATCTTCTTTTGTTTCTGCTCATTTCACTCAGCATCACTTCATACATATAAGTCTTTCCAGGTTTTTCTGAAGTCAGCCTGTTCATCATTTCTTATAGCACAATAGTCTTCCATTACATTCGATTATTACAACTTGCTCAGCCACTCCCCAATTGATGGGCATCTCCTTGTTTTCCAATTCTTGGCCACCACAAAAAGAGCTACTATAAATATTTTTGTACATGTGCAAAGCCCAATTTTAATACAAAATTCAAAGTCAAGAAATAAGCTGAAAAAATGTGCAAACAACATCAACTAAAACTTGACCTACAGTCTTTTCTACAGTGACAGAAAAGATCAAAACACAAACTTAGAGGAGGACAACAATATGAAAACAGCTATAACCAAAGCCTCAAAGAAAAAAAAAAGTTAACTGGTCACAAATCCAAAAAGAATTCCTAGGTGAATGAAAGAGATAAGAGTGTAGAGGAAAAATTGGGGGAAAATAAGAGTGATACAATCAAATTGTGAAAAGAAAATTAGTAGCTTGGTAAAAGAGGCACAAAAAATATGGAAGAAAATAGCAACATAAAAAAAAAAAAATCACAACAAAACTTAATTGACCTAATCATAAAAGAGGCACAAAATTTCACTAAAGAAAAGAACTTGGGAGAGGATTCTGGGGAGATGGCAAAGTAAGTTAGAAAATTCCAAGATCACCACATTTCTCCCACAAATAAGATAAAATAACACCTCAGGACAAACACAAAGTAGTAAAAAAAAAAAAAAAAAAGAGTTGAGGTAGAACAGTGGTCTTCCTTGGACAACCTGAAGCAAAACTCCAGGACCAACGTTTGTTCTCCTTCAAGTGTAAATACCTCCAGGCTAGTTCCACTGAAACAGTAAGCAGTGAGGCCTGGGGCTAGTTGGGTTGGGAGGTAGGCTCAGTTATAGCCACAGGAATTGTCACCTCCAGGACAATGTGGGAAGTTGGGTGTCTGAGCAGGGGGAGTTTGAAGGAACCTCTGCTGATAAGGGGTGCTAGGCCAAGTTGAGCTACTGACACAGTCTGGGGTGAGAAGGAACAAGTACATGTTCAATGAGTGCAGAAACAGTGGGGAGACAACCCTGGCTGTGGATACTTATAAGAAGGCAGCGTTCTTGATTTGGGTTCCAGGTCAAAAGGGAGAACCAAAGGAATATCTGGGGCCAGAAGCACCATCCCCCATACCCAAGAATTAGAGGCAATTACAATAATAAGCTGCTACAAATTTTTTTAAAAAGCAGTCAAAGGAGAAAGAACCCAACTTTACAAAGTCACTATGGGAATAGAGAAGATTACGACTCATCTTTAGAGAAGCAAAAAATAAAGCCTCTCCTACTCAAATAGTAATTTCAAATGGTTACCTGCCCAAAAAGAATTCATAGAAGAACTTAAAAAATAAAAGACCTTTATCAAATTGAGAGAGATTAAGGAAAAAAGAAAAAAAGAAAAAAGGGGGAAAAGAAGATGAATCCAAGAAAAATAGGAAAATTATGAAAAGAAAATCAACCAACTGGAAAATGGGATCCAGAATCTTAAGGAAGAACATGATTCCTTTAAAATTAGAATTGGACAAGGGGAAGCCAGTGAAATTACAAGGCCAAGAAATAACAAGACAAAATATAAAGAATAAAAACATAGAAGAGTATGTGAAATACATCATAAGAAAAAAAAAAAACCTGATCTATAGAACAGAGCAATAAGGGGAAAAGAAAATCAAACATGGTAGGGCGACAATTAGAATCACAGAAGACCTAGTAGTGGCTAGGGGTTGTGGCCTGTAATGTTAAGAGAATTTAAAGATCTTCCCTGCCCCTTAATAGGTGCATGCAAGCTTCTTCGAGTTCTGGCCCAGCCCACAGCTGAGTCACATGAAACCCATGGTGGGAGGAGCTTGCCACATAAGGAGCAAGAAGGGCAGAGGTGAGAGTGAGGCAGAGTTGAGGCAGAGCAGCTAGTGTGAGTGAGAGAGGGAGGAATTTTGCCTAAGGGAGCTTGTTTGTGGGGAGGCCTAATGGAGGGAAGGCTTGGGGTTGGTGGTGCTCCCTGGACTGGTGATTTGCATAAACTTCTTTATTACCATAGTGGAATTGGCTTTCTGATATCTGAATAAATATTTTGGTTTTGCCTTTGAGGAAGACAGTTATGTTTTGCAAATCTATCCTGGAAATACACATGCATATTCATAGCAGCTGCTACGGGTATCACATTGGTGACAGGTGGCCAAAACTATCATCCTACACAAAACTAAGCATAAGCCTGAATGAGGAAAAAAAGGGACATTCAATGAATTGCCAGACTTTCAGAATGTTGTTACAAAAAAAGTAACAAAACAAAACAAAAGAAGCTAACTCAACAGAAAATTTGACATACAAGATTCAAGAGAAATATAAGTTACCTGTCCAAGATTAATTATGAGACACTCAGTAGGGTCAGACTGTTTATGTTTTATTCAAGGAAATGTAAAATATATATCTAAGATTGTTATTAGTAATTGGGTAGTTAGAAGGAAAGACTAAGGTAGACCTGAATATGATGTGATTCAAAAAAATTAACTTTACGAAAAGGTAAAAAGAGTAATTATCTTATACAAATGAGGTATGAGAAGAAGAATTGACTCAGAGGAATTAGATGGGGAAGGAGAGCTGATGGTTCTGGAATCATGTTCTTATCAGGAATTGGTTAAAGGGGGAATAACACACACACACATATCTAGAAGGGTATAAAAGTCTTCTAAATTCAGAAAGAAAGAAAAGGCTAAGGAGGTAGGGAGGGTGGAAAAGATAGTGGATGACTTTTTAGAGGGAATCCTACTTGCAGATCTGGGTTAAAGAAAGGACAATATATACATTTAGAAGGGAATAAAAATCTTCCAAATTTGTAAGGAAATAAGAGAATGAAAGAATAGAATGAGGTTAGAGTGAGAAGGGTATTTAGATTAAGAGGAATGGGAGGATAAGGGTGGGAACCTTGGAGGCTGTGTAGGTTAAGTAATAAGGGGGCAAAGTGGTGGGTAGAAGTAAAGTAGAAGAATCAGGAGGGATGGGAAATAAGAGACACACAAAAACATAAGATAAAGATCAAGAGTAGAATTTATTAGGAAAAAAGAGGGGTAGTAATCATGTTCTCAGAAAAAATTAAAGATAAAAATAGATTTAATCAAAAGAGAAAAATAGGGAAACCACACCATGTGTTAGCCACATTAATCAATATTGTTTTAGACAATTTAAAATAACTAGACAGTATAAGATTGGAATATTGCTGTGGTATAAGAAATGGATGTATTGGTGGACTTAGAAAAATATGGAAAGACTTAGAATTATGAAGGAAGATTTTAGAAAAACCTCAGAGAAAAAGAGTATATTACAGAGTATAGAAACAAGTATAGTAGGGTCTTACATAGATGTATATGAATGTACATGTCTATATATGTGTATGATTATAGATATTGAAGTATATGTATATGTGTATACATGTGTGTGTGCATATATAGACAAACAGTTATGTACACATATGCATATACACATATTCATTGTGTATATGTATACACCCATGTACACACACATACATACATTTATATATAGATATACCTATCTGCATTTCATTGTAGCCTTCTTCTTTCTTGGGAAAGGTGGGGATAAAGGGAAAAAAAGAACAGTCAAAAGAGCACAACAGAGAACAAAAGAAAACTTACAAAGAAGTAAAGAAAACATGAAAGAGGTAGAATGGAGAAAATTATCTCATGCAAAAGATGTTCCCACAGGAAGAGTGTTTACAAAGGAGGGGGAAATAGGTTGAAGGTAATGCTTGAACCTTACTTTCATTGGATTTGGTTCCAACAGAGAGGACTATATATTCACTCAGGCAGTGATCAGAAGCAAAAGAAGACTTTTGAGCAAGAACAGTATAAAAAGAGAAAAAAGGATTAACAGAAGAACATAGATGGGAGGGAAATGCATAGAAATTATAACTCTGAATGTGAATGGAATGAGTTAACCCATAAAACAAGCAGATCACAGAATAGATTAGCAACCAGAACCTAACAAAATGTTGTTTTATAGAGACATACTTAAAAGGGAAACACATTCACAGAACTATAAAAAAAAATGGAGTTGGAACAGAACTTGTGCTCCAGCTGAAGTAAAAAAGACAGAGGTAACAATCATGATCTCAGATAAAGCAAAAGCAAAATAGACCTAATTAAAGGAGATAATCAGGGAGACTAGCTTTGATAAAACGCATCACAGATAATGAAATAATATCTAAATATTTTTACAGCAAGTTTCTGTGATAAAGGCCTTTTTTCTCAAATATATAAGGAAACTAAGTCAAATTTATTTAAAAAATCATAGCCATCATCCAATTGATATATTGTCAAGGGATATGAAAAGGCAGTTTTCAGCTGACCTCAAAGCTATCTATGGTCATATAAAAATGTTATAATTTACTTATGACTAAAGAAATGAAAAGTAAAAGGACTCTGAGGTGCCATCTCACTCCTATCAGAGATTACAAAATCTAGAAGGGGTGAGGGAAAAACAGTTACACTAATGAACTGCTGGTGCCATTATGAACTGTTCTTACCATTCCAGAGAACAATTTGGGATTTTGCCTAAAGGTGAATAAAACCATCCATACCATTTGTCCCAACAATACCACTACTAGGTCTATATCCCAAAGAGATCAAAGAAAAAGGAAAGGACACATATATACAAAAATATTTATAGAAACCCATTGTGGGCGTTGAGAACTAGGTCAGTGGGCCTTGTGAAATTGGGGGAGAAAAGCGGTCTGGCCGAAAGGCCTCCAGGGCTGGAAAGTGAAAGGGAGAGGTTTTGCACCTGCCTCCGCATTGCAGCTTCCGCGCCTGCAGCCTGCAGACAGCAGGGGGACTAAGCGATTGTTCAGAGGCCAAATTGCTCTTGCGTTGAGCAGCCTGGATTCAGATTGTGGTCTTGGGCTTTGGTCCTGTGAGTCTTCTTTATCCAGTGAGCCAGAAGTGGGAAAGGGACCCAGCACCTTCCTGAGAGCTACGGCAGCCGGGAGGACCCCAGCGATTTGGGACAGAGCTTTCCCTTCTGGAAGCAGAGCCCCACAGAGATTTAAAAAAAAAAATCACAGACTGACCAACCATGAGTAAGAATAAGCATAAAAAGCAAAGTAAGAACAGCTCCCAAACCCTACATTCCTTCTTTGGGGAAAAGAAAGATCATGGCAAAGAGAGGGAGGAGAAGAGTTCAGCCAGAG
>JAQQSV010009778.1:0-13431 GCA_028646515.1 Pseudochirops corinnae
TCTCACTTCTTTCTATTGCCATATTTCTAGCTAAACAGAATACATCTACATTTCAAATTGATCATATATATAT
Organism: Pseudochirops corinnae; assembly: GCA_028646515.1. Classification (NCBI taxonomy): domain Eukaryota; kingdom Metazoa; phylum Chordata; class Mammalia; order Diprotodontia; family Pseudocheiridae; genus Pseudochirops; species Pseudochirops corinnae. The sequence continues at coordinate 74 of JAQQSV010009778.1, forward strand.
ATATAATATATATATATATATATACACACATATATGTACATATATATGTCTGTGTGTCTGTGTGTGTATGTCTATGTATGTGTATACACATACATATTACACATACTCATATATATGTATGTATGTAGATACAGATATGAGTGCTCCTGCCATCTGTGCAAGCCCAGCATGCCTTCCTGACCTGTGCTCTTCTCGTCCATGTTGTTCCATAAATCTTCTAGAGAAGATCAGTTCCACATGCTCAAAACCTCTTAAGTGTTGAGCGTCTATGAAAATCTGCTACCCTTTGAGTTACATGCACATTTAATTCATCAGAGATTTTTTTCCCAAAGATTTACAATTGCCATGCCATGTTTCGATTAAACATCCTCCTAGGCAGCAAGATGACACAATGGATAGAGCACAAGACTTAGAGTCAGGAAAATCTGAGTTCAAATCTACCCTCAGATACTCAGTAGCTATGTGATCCTGGGCAAGTCACTTAAGAACTATCTACCTCAGTTTATCCAACTGTAAAATGGGGATGACAATGGCACCTACCTCCCACGGTTATTGTGAAGTTCAAATGAGATAATATTTGTAAAGCACTTAGTGCAGTTCCTGGCCCATAGTAGGTGCTTAGTTAAGACGTATTCCCTTTTCTTTTCCCCCTTTTTGACCCCAGGCACAGCTCTCTTTCCACTACACCACCTAGCTGCCTCTACAAAGGCATTATAAGGATGAATTCTCTGACTGGAGGGAAGTATCAGGAAATGAAGGGGATGTAAAAACAAAAGATATGATTTTTTTTTAAATGGCATCTTGTTCTGCTGAATCAAATTTTTTTTTAATAAACTGTAAACATGGTGACTCTCCTAATCTCTGTACCTTTCAGACAGTTGTGTAACTATAAAGATCTGGTCTGTTGTAATAATTATAGGTAACATTTATTAAATTTTCTTAGATTCAAAAAGTGCTTTACAATGAGGAAGCTGAGACCCAGAGAGGTTAAGTGACTTGCCCAGGGTCACACGGGTAGTGTGTCTGAGATAGGATTTGAAATGGTCTTCTTGATTCTGAGTTTAGCTCTCTCCAATACCACCCTCTCCTCCAGAATACCCTTTATTATCCTATGAATTATTCCCACAAAAACTTAGTAAAAAAGAGAATATTTTCCTGTAAATATTGAGGTTCTCTCAATTTCCTTTGAGGAGTATTTCTTGATAGCCACAATGGGATTTTCCTGATTCTTTTGATATCTTCCACTCTCTGAGGTGTCTGAGTTAGATGCTCCCTCAGTGCCTTCAAGCTTGGGTCACCTCTCTCTAGTAGAGGTTGATTTATTCAGTGCATGTGGAGTATGATACAGCCACTTATTTCTTCTTCTCAAAGACCTTTTCTACTTTTTGTTAAACATTTTCATGGGATTTTTTTCCATCTTCTTCATCTTGAATTACCTTTCATTTGTTTTACAGAAAGCCTTTCCCAACCCTCTTAATTCTAGGGCCTTCCCCCTGGTAATTATCTCCTGGTTGGTTGTTCTTTGTTCTTAAAGAGGACCAAAATAACATCACTGTGTTGGAGTCAAGGTACAGTGTGTCCAACTGTGGCTAATCAGACCCAATACGAGCTGATGCTCAGAAGGCTCTACCACAAGTCAGTCTCAAATAGTCCATACACATGAACATTTGGAGTCAAGATGTTTCTAAATTTGTGCATCTCATGTTTCTTTTGAACTATAGCAACTCTCTTTCACTCCTAGAGCATTGCACTTTTTCTGAAGTGGACATGCCATGCTGAATGGTCCTTTGCAAATGTCTCCCATGTCATGAAATTGATTCCATAGTTCCTCAGAAAGACCTTGAAAGTGGCCTTGTGTCAACATGGCCAGCTCATCAGAATTGTACTCTCTGCAGTAGAATTTGAATGCTTGGAAGCTTAGCTCAAGAAAGGAGCTCAGTGTCTGCTAACTTATCTTGTCAGGTAATCTTCCTAAGAGGGGGCGGAGCCAAGATGGCAGCTTAGAAGCAGGAAAACTCCGCAGCTCCCACATAGCCACCTCAAATATATATATAGCTTGCTTGGCATATATTTGTTTACTTATTGTCTCCTCCATTAAATTATGAGCTTCTTGAGGGTAGGGACTGTCTTCTGCCTCTTTTTGTATCTCTAGCATTTAGCACAGGGCCTAGAGCATAGTAGATACTTAACAAATGTTTACTGATTATTGATTTCCAAGCCTGTCCCTCTCCTCTCCTCTCCAGCAAGCCATTCTTTGTAATAAAGGAAAAAAGAAACAGGGAAAAGGCAGTTTAGCAGAATTAACCCACATATGCATCAAGTCTGACAGTGTATACACTATTTTACAACCTTCATTCTCCAAAGAAGAGAGGGAGGGGAATTTTTTTTTTTTTATCTCTTCAGGAACAAGTTTGATTTTTGTTGTCCAGCTTATTTCCTTTTACATTTTCATTATCATTGAGATGACTTTTCCTGGTTCTGCTTACTTCACTCAGCAAGAGTTCATATATCTTCCCATGCTTCTCTGAATTCTTCATAGTTTGCTAAAGCATGATAATAATCCATTGCATTCATATACCATAATTTGTTTAGCCATTCACCACTTGATGGGCATCTATCCACTTTGGAGAACAAGGTGTTAGAATACAAATATGGTGGTTCTTCTGTCACCGATAATGAAAATAGATCATTAGAGACACATTGAAAAATCTGTTCCATTTTCCCTCTATTTATTATCTTCCTGCCAATTTCATCTATGAATGTACTTGTGATGACATGGTTCATTCTAGTCTCATGCCAAGCTTTCTTTAGACTTGTTTTTGCTTTCACTCTTTTTTGCTGTGTTACTCATCTTCCAGCACCCTCTCTAGTGTTCTGTAAATGAGGGAGGATTCTAGATCAGTGCTGTCCTTGGCCACTATCTCTTTCAACTTGGCATAATCAAGTGTTTTCCAGTTGCCTACTTCTAGACTCAACCTCCACTTTGTGGTGACTGCTTTATATCTGTTAAGATATTGCAGAAAAATGGCAACAATGATGGTTAATATCTTTGTCCTTTTTTTCCATTTCCTAATTTTTAGCATTATTTTGATAGGTTGAGTTGAAGTGATTATAACTGTTCAGTGTCCTTGGGTTTTCTTCTAAATCGATTTTTATTTTTCCCAGGTTCTAGCACTTGAATGGCCTAAATGAACACAAGTTTCTGATTCTGATAAGCCTACTGCTTCAGTGACAAGTAATTTTCTGTCCATTAAGAAATAATACATTTTATTTCTTCTCATTTTTTTCTGTGTTCATTATATCTAATTCATTTCACTTTGGTAAAGATTTATGTGCTAGACACTGTGCTAAGTTCTGAGGATACAAGTAGGAAAGTAAGACCGACCCTTCCTCAAGGAGCTTATAATCTAACAGGGATAGACAACATACAAAAGGAAGATTGAAAAAAGGAAGGGGAGCACAAGAGTGTGCCCTGGACAGGAGCTTGATATCCCATGGAGTGGGAACAAGGAAAGCCACAGATGGAAAATGAAGTTATTTGGAAAAAGATGGCTTTGGGAGGAGCTTGTTGTTTTTTTTCTCCAGCCCTCCAAGCAGAGAGAAAAAGCAACTAAGGGAGTGGAGAACGTGTTGACTATCAAATGCTGAGTCAGTCTGTATGATGATGCATTTTCAGGTGATCACCTTATCCTGGGGGAGGCAGGTTTGTTCCCTGTCAAAACCAAGCAGAGCCCCTGGTAGAGGATGAAGAGGATCCAGTTTCTTCTGACTCTTTCCTTGGAGAGAATATTTGTGATATTTCACCCTGAGGTTTCTGTGAAATCTATAAGCACATTGACCTCTTTAATTTCTCAGAGTAGAAGTATAATTTTTCTACATGTGTATTGACTTAGTTTAGAGGACTGTGTCAAGATTTTTGCAGAATCTCACCTCTTCATTCTCAGTAGCAGATCTTGGCACATAGGCTTGCAGTGAGTTTCATTGTGGTCTTTTTGCTTATGCTTTTCATTACCTCTGCAAGACGAGATGACAGTGTATCTCATGAAACGATGTTTCCTGTCACCCTTGGCCAAACAATGAAACCTGTGGATCTTCCTTCCATATAGTGGCAAAGTCCTTCCCTTTGTCTTATGGTTCATTTGTTGTGATCATATCTATATTGATATGGTTCTTTTCCTCCAATAGTATATTAATGTGTTGTTCACTGGACAAAGACCACACAATGTTAATTTCACGTTTATAAACAACCTAAAACCTGTATGATTCTTGGACCCTCTGTCCCTTTTTATGTCACCATCTGTGGAAGCAGAAAGAGGTCACACATGACTGAGGAACATTTTTTGGTTTTCCTTAATTCATGGGTTGACATAAATTCTCCTTCTTCCTAGTAGCCAACGTACTACTAAAGAGCCTCTCCTGTCTCAGCTAGCAGACTCAGTCTGTCCTATGTGGCTTTCCAGAGAAGAAAAGTCTGCCAGAGCTTGCACTCCATTAGTATTGCCTTGGTGAGCCCAGAATCACCTTCAAAAGGAGATGAGGCCTCAGGCCCAAGAATGGCTTTGTGGAGGTTCAATGAGATTTTTTTTTCAATTTCTAAACCCAAATTGGTTTCAATGTATTATGGTCAGTAGGTTACTAAGAGCCATTGGCAATACGTACCACTACTGGCAGAAATACAGCAATAGATGTACTAAAATGTCTAATCATGCTTTCTTTTGTGGATACTACATTGATCTCCATGTCTCTCCACAGGTACAATGCCATGCAGTACCCATCAGAAAAGAGCTTTAAAAGATTCTCATCCAACCAGAAAAAGACAGTCACATGTAAGTGAAAACTCACTTTATAAGAAAAATAATTGCGCTGAATTTCTGTAATTGAAAGGCACTAAAAATCACCATAGTTTCAATTACTCACGAATTGTGATGGAATTTCACCTCGTGAAAATGTGGGAAGTTAACCAATTTATTTATTTCTTTTTAATGGTTGATGCATGAATAAGAGTATTACTATGTTATTTAAATCTAATTTTAAAACATAATTTACATGATGAAAATTGCTCTACTTCTTAATCAGAGTCACTCTGGTGGAACTGCTTTAATAAAAATTTCTTTTTTAATATAATCTGGCTTTTCTATTAGGAAAGGAATTCTTCTATCTCCAAATTCCAATTTGTCTCATACTTGATCAGCATTTCTCAGATCCTGAAGTATCTGAGGTCAAGTGGAGAGGATGGTGGCTGATAGCCGGGTCTCATTTCTTTGGCATTTTTGTCTTTCCTAATGCCCCCTTCTCATTATGCCAGACCCTCATTTGCCCCATTTCCCTGTACCAAAAGAGAGACATGAAACTGAGAGTTTTCCGGGCTGCTACCCTTCTCAGGCCTGTTCATTCATCAAAATGCACCCAGCCTCCCTCAGCTCCTTCCTGCAAAGGTAATTCCCTTCCCATCACCAAGGAGAAGCTAGGGCAGCATGAACAAGATATGCAACCTCAGGGAAAAGAAAGGAGATATGCAAACTAAACAGTCTTTTTATGGGTATCATAGGAGCGCATCAATTGTTGATACCAGGACCTGACAGGATGAAATTGCATGGATTAGCTGAATCAAGACTTAGGGGTCGATGAATCCTTTTTGGGAGAGATGAATGAAGCATTCCTCTTTGTGATAATCATTTCTTCCTAACAGGGGCATTTTTTCTTTTAACCTACTCATTTTGAAATCTGGCCTTGTTTTCCCCCTCAACGGATTTTACTTACAATTTCGCTTGTAAAGAAAATTCCCCAAAACTGTTTTTGACATTTGCATGATTCCCCTCAAGCTCTTTATCAAGATTCCACCCCCTCCCCCCCAGACATACACACCCTTCCTTCCCAGTCTCCCTACCCTGACATATGTACAAGAAGCTAGGCTGTTTACCTACCCATCTAATACTGGCCAATTAGTCATTCTGCACAGAACAAAATGGCAACAGCACTGTGACCTTTCTAAGGACAGTGGGAAAAGGGAATGAAAGCCACTCCTGCTATTCTCTTAATTAAAAATACAGTTGTAATGAGTTTCAGAGAAAAGCAAGCATTTTCAAATAGGAATATCGTAAAATATGTATATGGCTCCACAAGAAGCATCAGATTTCATTTTAGGAATATGTCATTTTCATTTTAGCTAATGAACATGAGTGCTTTTTTAAATGGATGTCAAGTTCATGGTAATGTAGCCCGTGTATGGCACTAGAGTAGAGCAGAGCACCATAGAAGGGATTCTAGGCCCATCTTACTTTTACATATTGTGGTAATGAGTTTATTGGGCCTTTTTCAAGTTTTCAGTTTGGCGTATTTTGGTTGGGAAATTAGATTACAAGTGTAATAAACTGCTATAGAATTATAATTCCCCATAAATCATTAAAGTGTGAAGTTAAAAAAATACCTTATCAGGTGCTATAAGCAGAGTAATAGTAGTAAATGATAAAACAATGAAAAAGGCAATTACTCAACTGTATTTGAAATATGTCAAAAGGAAATGAACAAATAGATCATATTAAGGAAGACTAGATGCTTAAAGCTCTTTAACGAGTGTATGTGTTCTCTTGATTCCCTCTTATACATAAACACACACACATACACCTTCCTAGACAGTATGGCCATAGGATGATTCCCCCCTCTTCCTCTCCCCTCCTCCACCACAAGGGATGGGGGGGTATATTTTAGTAATCTGCTGACAACTGATCAAATAAACCTTTAATTCAGTTACCAAAGTGTCTGAAAACATTCAGCTGAGTGAATGTGTGCTATTTCTTTGTTTGCCATTGAGATCGTTCTTTTTTTGTCTCTTTCATAATCTCTTCATTGAAAAGAACAATAATGTTATCTCAGGTATGATTTTTAAAAGAGCTCGGAAAACATAAAATGCTCCATAAATGCCAAATAATATCCATTTGAATCTAAAAAGGCACAATATTGGAAACGGGCGTTTAATAGGTAACAATAAGAGTGGAGAGCCCAAGGATCAGTCCCTGGTGCTTTTGTTAATCGGAACAGATTATAGGGGAATCATGGGAGAGATTTGGAAAAGTACGCTCTGCTACATTGCGAGAGGCCTCAGAAGCCAAGCCAAGGGGCCAGGATTGTATTCTGAAGGCAATCAGGAGCCATGGCAGGGTTTTCTGCAGGGGAGCAATATGATCAGAACAGTGTTTTAAGAAGATAATTTGAGTGAATTGGAGTGAAGGAGATAGAGGAGCTAGGGAGGCAAGTTTCAAAGCATTTGTAATGATCTGAATCTGAGTTGAGTAGTAGCAGGAGAAATAGAAAGGTAGGTGCAGAGTGGGGGAAGGGGGAAATGGGGAAGGCTTAGCAAGACTTGGTGAATGGGTGGGGGCGGGGGGAGGGGAAGCAAAAGGATCTTTTTAGCTCCTTTTACTGCAAGAACGGTAGTATTGCCAATAGAAATAGAGGATTGAGTTGGGGGGGTGTTTGGGGAACAAGTATAGTTTTAGACATTTTGAGTAAGAGGGGACAACAAGGCATGTAGAGATTGGAGATCAACCTGGGACAGCTAGATTTACTAGCTAGAAAACACAGGGGAGAGAAGAAGTCTAGAGATGAAGACAGGGAAACATATATACAGGTTGTTTTGAAAATTCTTGGTATAGCTTTAAGCTTTACTATCTCTTTAAAGACTTTCTGGGACAGTCTCATTGTATCTGAAGGACAGTCACTCAATGTGCTATGTACCAATGAGGATACAAAAAAAAGAGAACACACTTCTCCTGTTTTCAGGGAGCTTAGAGTCTTGGAAAAGCTTGCTGGAGGCATTGGGTCCTGTCTGGACTTGCAAGCAGCTTCTGGAATCTATATGATGGCAATGCTAATGATGGTAATTAACATGCCCATCAGCATGCTGGATAAAATAGTAATAAGGATCATTCCATCCATGAGAGACACAACTTGCCCATTTGTTCAAACCATCAAGAAACTGGAACAATTTGGAAGAGTCCATGGGCTTAATGAAAAATGGACACTGGCCTGGGTCAGCTTCATAGACTCTGACTTTTTCATTGCTTTTCTCTATGCTGAGGGCAGAGTATGAGTCCTTTGTACATAGCAAGTGTTTATTAAATGCTTTTTCATTCACACATTTGTATAGAAATACCTTCAAGGGAGGTATTTATTGGTCATTGCAAGAGGGAGTCTGCAGAAGAATAGGCTGTATGGAATGTTTTATGTTCTTGCTGATTTAAGAAAGTGATTTACAAGACTATATTATTCCATTCTCCAGGATAAGCATGTATTTGAAAATCATTTGTAGCTTAATAGTACAGTAAAAAGAAAAAGAAAACACACCAAACTTCAGAAAATGTTATCCAAAATGTTCTTTAAGACAAACAAGTGTGTGTGTGTGTGTGTGTGTGTGTGTGTGTGTGTGTGTGTATTAGGGTGAGAGAGACACAGAATACAGTTAACTTTATGCCTTGGAAAGTCTGGCATTCTTCCATGACTTGCCTGCTAGAGGAGCCAAAATTTGATTCAGGAGTTGCTGAAAGATTCTCCATGCTGCTTTGGTGGCCCAGAGATTCTGGCTTTGGACAGCACCATCTGGACCAGTGTGAACGACAAAGTCAAACCTCCCACATGCATTTGCTGAGATGTGCAAATCAATTTCTGGGTAAGGGCACAGGCTGCCGCTTGGGTTCTCTCTGCTCTCCTTGGTGGCTCTGAGCGCTCCCAAGGTGTCATTGTGCACACAGGGCACAGAAGATAAGACAGGTTTTTCTTTTGCACAGTGTGTTGTAAATAGTCCAAGTTGCCAGCTGCAATTCATCCTGCCTTTTGGCAGCCCCAGCTACTCAGGCCTATATCTTCCTCTCCTCTGCCATTCGGGGAACCTTTCTTGCATACAAATGTCAACAAGTGTCTTCTCTTTGGCAATTCCTTCTTACAGGGGCAGTTCACTGATTTTCCTAAATGGCATCAGCAATGGCTAGTGGGGTGGAGCTGAGATCAGCGGGTTCTTTTTCAGCTCAGGCACATCCTTCTCAGCATAATGAATGGTCCTGCTTGTCCTTTGTCTGTAGCTTGCTGTTTTGGGGCTGCCTGCTTTACTTTTCCCTGTCATCCTTGAAAAATGCCTGAGCATTGGCATGATTGCAGCAGAGTCCTCCTCCAAAGAATGTGAACCTGGACACTTCTCCCCAGGCATCAGTATCAGTGTTGTAACTTTCAAAGACAGCCCAAAGAACTCCCCCAATGTATCATGTTGACACCCCCAGACTGCAAACCAGGAGAGAAAGATGGATGATGTGCTATAATCAACCCAGAACAAAGAATTATAAGATCAAGGAATCATAGCTTTAGGGTTGGAAGGAACCTTAGGAGCCATGTGGTACAACCCATCATTTTATAGATAAGGAAACTGAGGCCCAGAGAGGTGAAATGCCTTCCAGAGCCATGTTGGAATTAAGTGTCAGAGCCAAGATGTGAATGTGGAATTTGAATTCTGACTCAAAAGTCCAATGGTCTTTCCATTGTAACTTATTGATTACAAAAGGCATTCATCTTGATGTGTACTATGGAACAAAGCACAGGTTGGTATGGCTCCTTTCCATTTGCTAGATCTTCAGTAAACTATGGTAATTCCATTTTCTTAGCCTCTTGAAAGCTTTTTCTGATAATAAGTGCTGGCCATTTATATATATGCATCATCCTCTGAGGTAAGTACCACAGGCATTATTGTACCCATTTCTTTTCAACTGGTAGAGAAACTCAATCTCAAAAAAGTTAGTTGAATTACCCATGGTAAAACAGCTAAGTAGGGTAAGAGGCAGGATTGAAAACAAGATCTCTCCTGATGCCAAAGCCAGTGTGCCTTCCATCACAGGACACTTGCTGGCTTGTCTTCCACCATCCCTGAAAGTCAAATGGACTCAATCCACTGTTAAGAAACAAAAAGTGCGGGGACAGCTAAGGGGTGCAGTGAATAGGGCACTGACCCTGGAGTCAGGAGGACCGGAGTTCAGATCTAACCTCAGACATCTGATACACTTACTAGCCTGTGACCTTGTGCAAGTCACTTAACCCCAATTGCCCTGCCTTCCCCCCTCCAAGAAGGAAAGAAAGAGTGCCAAATGTTTCTCCAAAATGAACACACCTGGAGCTGCCACCTGAAAATGACATAATTGTCCAGGGCATTTGTAAAGGCTCATGTCTGCCTATGAGAACTTACTACAAATTGGTATCTTGAGTAGTGATGAATTTATCCAACAAGTTTGCTGAGGAAAAAGGCCATTATAACTAAAGAAATACTATAGGATAATTAAAGGGGCTTTTTTGCCCTTCTTGTGGCTGGGTTTCATAGGTGGGTTGCCTTTCACCCAAGATGATATTATCCTTGGAGCCTCTTTTATATCAATGGGATATTTACATATATTCCATTTTCATAGGATCATAAACTGAGAGCTGGAAGGGATTTGGAGGTCATTAAGTAAAACTCCCTGAATTTGCAGATGTGGAAACTGAGGCATGGAAGGGTTAGGTCTGGGTCTAGAAGAATATTATTGTACTAGAAAGGAGATGGAACAACAGGGATTCGTGTAAGTTTTTTAACAGACTGACCAGATTTGAGAGTACTCTAGGACACTTTTTCTGCTCATAGGACTTGGAAATTGGAAGATTTCTTAAAGTCATCTAGCCCAATATCTTCTTTTTATAGCTGAGGAAACTAAGGCTTGGAGAGCCTATATGACTTAGCCAAAGTCACTCAATAGTATAACTGGGATCTTTCCACTGCCCTGAGAAAATCATTGGTAGGAAACAAGGCTGCTTCCTTTTTATGTCAGTTTCCCTTTCTCAAATTGTACCAGTGATGTGCCTGCCTCCCTCAGTAAAGCAAGGTCATTATATTTTTGAGACTAATTTCCCTTGGACCTTCTGAATTCTGCTTGGGAACTAGGCATTTTTCTGGTACTGTCAGTAAGATCCTCTAAAACTCAAGATCCCAGATCAATCTCATGTCCTCCGTATGACTAGATGTGAGCATATGTCAGCTTGTAAGGTTTATATCAGTATGTAAGCTTTTTGATTCATTCTTTCCTTCATCCAAGTGCCATATTGCAAGCAGGCAATAGTTCCTGGTAGTAGTGGTGATTATAATGAATAAATTGTTACTTTTTTCCTCTTGGGAGACTTGAAGTTCAGGGGAAAAGAGAGTTTGGTATTTCATTTAGCTTTATATAAGTTCATGTTCTTTATGCATTGTTGGCCCAGAGAAACACTGGGCTACCAGTTGGCTCTTGGGTGCTTTAGCCCATTCCTATACCACAAAGTTCCTGCTCATGTTGGCTCAAATCAAGTGTGTTTTAATGCCCTCCATCTTTCTCAAGGTGAGTCAGGGTTACTCTTGGATGTCATAGAAAGTTATTGGCAAAAAGACGGAAAGGACCCATATGGACAAAACTAACCATAGTACTTTCTGTTGCAATAAAAAACTGGAAACTAAGAGAATGCCCATCAATTTGGGAATGGCTGAACAAATTATGGTATATAGGGGTGATGGAAAACTATTGTGCCATAAGAAATGACAAAAGACAGATTCAGAGAAATCTGGGAAATTTTGTATGAAGGGAGGCAAAGGAAAGTGAGCAGAATCAGGAAAACAAGTGATAGAAGAACAATAACACTGCAAGAAAAATGTCTTTGAAAGGCTTAAGGTCACTCTGATAAATCCATTGACCATTCCCAACACCAGAAGACCAATGATTAAAACCACTTCCCTACTTCTTGGTAACAAGGTAGTGACCTAGTCATACAGAATGAGACATGGATTTTCAGGCATGGCCAAGATGTGGCCTGATGTCACTTGACCATGTATATTTGTTATAAGAGAGAGCTTTTTAGGAGGGGGTAAAGATGAAGAGCACTGGTGGAACCCAAGGTTCTGCTGAAAGTGATGGCCCCTGATTTTTTAAAAGCAAATAATGGCAATGAAACATTTTTTAGGTTCACAGAAGAGAACAAAAGGAGTTTAGAGGAGGACAGAAATAAGCAGAACCACTTTGGAACTAGAATGTTGAATTCATTATACTCTGGTCAAGCCCCTTAACCTCCACTTGTATCAGTATCCTCATCTTTAAAATGGGAATAGTAATAGCACCTGCTTCCCATGGTCATTGTGAGAATTGAATGAGATGATATTTGTGAAGAGCTTAGCACAGTGCCTGGTACAGAGTAAATACTCTAGACACGTTAACTCTTATTCTAGTTATTATTACTTAAGAAAAACCAACCACACACAAGCTGTATGTAATATTCAGTTTCATTTACAAACCTCTTTTTCTGTTCTTTGTATATGAAACTGTTTAATTTATTAATGTTTGTCAAGTTAATCACAAAAAATTAAAATGTAAATAAATAGAGCTGATTGGATCCTTCTAGTAAAATGTCTTTCTGTGTTCAAGACCAATTGCTCTGTGAGTGAGTGATTTGTGATAAGTTAGCTGCCACACCCAGGACAGAAAAAAACAAGCCACATGCATTTGAATTCCAAATCTGGGAAGCTTATGGAAGGATATTTTGTGTGACTAATAGATAACATCAGAATAGGTGGAGATGCTCCTAAAGCCTGTATCTTGAATCTGATCTTTTACTAAGTACTGGGATCTCCAAATTCTTGTAATCTCAGTTTGGCCACTGTAGGAAAGGTAGAAGGGGAAGGAAAAAGACGGAAGTCCCCCAGATGACCACTGAGGTCAAAGTGGATGGTTACCCCCAGGCCCGTGAAAGAGCCAAGGCCTTTTTAAGCTTATTTCATATGTTGCTGCTTTACCAAAGTAATTACTTGTTTCCATTGAATTGAATCACTAGGCTTCTTAAGTAGATGATCACGGCATCTTTAACAAGCAACTGTTTTATTTCCTTTTTGCCTATGTTGATTGTGTTCCTTTTTTTTTCTTAACATTTCTAGAATTCTATAGAATAATTGTGATGGCAGCTGACATCCTTGCTCTACCTTATTGAAAAGGCTCTTTTCGTTTCTCCATTATAGATAGCATTAGCTGTGGGTTTTCCATAGATACTGTTTACCCTGTGAAGGTTGGGTCTATTTATTCCTATGCTTTTTACATAAATAGGTAGTGTGCAACTAGGTCCCCATTAGTGCAAAAATGAATCCCTTGAAATTGTCACGATATTTGAATTCACAGTACATATTTCCATTAAACTGAAATCTATTACCATATTTTATATAATTATAACTTTGAATAGTGCAAATTTGAATGTATACAACATTTCAGGGGCTTCATTATTCACACTAATTGGGACCTAGCTGTGTTGTTACGTATTTTCAGCATCTGTTGATATAATAC
>JAQQSV010009779.1:0-13430 GCA_028646515.1 Pseudochirops corinnae
GATTGGGGAAGGGGGAATACACTGGGATGGCTGTTTTGGGGTGGTGGGTAGGGGAAAGAAGGGGAAAAAATAGGTAACTCAAAATCTTGTGGAAATGAATGATGCAAACTATAATAAAATTTAAAAAAAATATGTATAATATGGAAACATGCTTACATGATTTCAAATATATAATCAATATGTTTCTTGCCTTCTTGGTGAGTGTGGGAGGGAGGGAGAGAATTTGGACTTGAAATTTAAGAAGAAATAAGCAAAAAGTTGAAATGTTAAATTTAAAAATCACTTAAAGAGAAAAGATATACAAAGAATAAAACAAGTGGCTAGAACAAAGTTTACCTTTCATCAGGCAAATAAAAAATAGAATTGTAATTATGCTATAAGAATCCTAGCACAATTTTAAAATCACAATATAAATATAGTTAAACAAGGAAATGACATTATGCTGAATGGAACCATGGCCAACAAAATAATATTGATATTTGACTTATGTGCTTCAAATACCTTCATATGTACATCCATTGAGGAAAAATTACCTGAATAGAAGAAGACATAGGCAGTAATATACAGATAGTAAGGGATGTTAATGATTCTCTCAGTTTTGACAAATCTAACAGAAAGATAAACATAAAAGGAAAACACAGAATTAAACAAAGAGCTAGAAAAAAAGCTACAGTTTAGAGACCATTGCATCTTTTAAAGGGATTGTTCAAGAACATATGTATTAGTACCACATAGAAATTTTTTAAATAGCCGACCATATATTAGGGCACAAATTGTAGTACATGAATGTCAAGAAATATTTTGAATACAGAAAAGTGTGAGAAGACTTATGTGATCTGATCCAGACAGAGACAAGGAAAAATAATGTAATAGATACCAAACCCTTATTTGAGAAATTTGATATAAGTTTTACTTTTTTCTCATTTGACCACTTCCCTTCTTTTCTTCAATGCATTGTGTTTGTGCAGAGCAGAAGCTTTCCAGTTTCATGTAATCAAAATTATCTTATTTATATTGTTTAAATGCCTTTATTCTTTGCTTGGTTAAAATCACATATTTTATTCATATGTGTGAAAGGCAGATGATCTTCTGCAATTCTAATCTTATTTTATGGTTTAGTCTTTGATATTAAGGCCATGTATCCATTTTGAATTACTCATGGAATATGGCATAAAATCATAGTAAATGTCTAATTTTTGCCAGACTGATTTCCAGGTTTTCCAGGAAGTTGATTTTTTTTTAAAATCAAATAATGAGTTCTTTCAATACTCAAATAATGAGTATTTTAAGTTTTCAGATTTATTGAACAAAGGGTTATTGAGCTGCTTTTATATTCTAGTCTCTTTCACTTTATTTTTTAATCAAAATGATACTGCTTTATAATGTAGTTTGATTTCTGCAAATACTATTCCCCATTCATTCCTAATTTTTTTTTGTTATTTACCTTAAGAGTCAACATCTTTGGTTTTTCCAGATTATTTTTTTTATTATGAAGTTTTATAAAATATTCTTCAGATAGTTAGATTGGTATGATATTAAAATCATAAATTAACTTTGGTTGTGTCATAATTTTTATTGTATTGGCTCATCCCAGCAATAAGCACTGAATATTCCTCTAGCTACTTGAGAGTTTGTTTTTTTTTAATTTCTTTAAGGGTCACTTTGCAATTAAATCTGTTAAAATCTGTTACATTTTTTGGCAAATTCATCTGCAAATATTCTATGCATTTTTAGCTCTTCAGAATAGGATTTCACTGTCTATGATTGCCTCTTAGATTCTCTTATGATAATGATGGTGGTGATTACAAGAATACTATTGATTTACGAGCTGATTTTATTGCATGCAAATCCATTGTCTCAATTTGAATCTCTGCTGATATCCTATGGATCTCTAAGTAAACCATCTATAATAAAAGTACTTTTGAATATCCTCTTTGTCTATCTTTACATCTTTAATTTCTTTCTCTTGTTTTATCATTATTACTAGGATTTCTATAACTATATAAATCAGTTGTATAACTTATGTGAACTTTATAGTTGTGTGCATATAACTATACAACTAATATATCTATACAACTAATATAACTATAACTGCGTAAAGTTGATCTAGTTTATATAACTACATAAAATAATAGTAGTGAGAATAGGTAACCTTGTTTTAATCCTACATTTAATAGGAAATTTTTAGTGTGTCCTGACTGAATATGGTGCATGCTTTTGGTTTACATAGACTTTTAAAAATAATACTGTAAAAGTCCCCTTTGGCCTAAACTTTGTAGCGCTTTTAGAATAAATTAGTCTTCTAGTACATCAAAGGGTTTTCCTGAATCTATTGAGAAAATCATGTGGCTTTGGATTGTTTTATTTTTGTTCTTAATATAATTAATTACATTGCTTATTCTCTGAATGCTGAGCCATCCTTGCATGCTTGGTATAAGTCCAATTTAGAAATAATGAATTATTTCATGTAACAAGTGCTGTAATCTGTTTGATAGGAATTTATTTTTTTTAAATTGAATCAATGTTCATTAATAATATTGGTCTTTAGTTCTTTGCTTTATTTTTCCCTGGTTTAGGAATTAGCACTATCTTTGTCTCTTAAAGGGAAACTGTTAGAGTATTTTCTTTCTTTCTTTGTTAGATTTTGAAAATTTTTTCCAATTGTTCTTTAAAAGTCTGATGGAATTTTCTGGTGAATCTATCAGGACCAGGAGCCCTCTCCTCTACTGGATTCCCCACCTCTTTCTCTCCACCCCCCCCCCCCTTCTCTCTCTCCCACATACTCTGGAAATTCCTTTACAGTTAGCTCTGTTTGAAATATCTATTTGGTCTTTGAGTTGGGGTATTATAAATTTTTGAAGGTATGCTATTTTTTTGTTTCTCAGTTTTGTTATTAAAAAAACTGTACAGTCGGTTCTTATACACCCCCCCCACACACACACATACAAACATACATATACACATCGGTTACAGCAAATGGAGAAGTTTTGAATGCTGTGAATGAGTTCACTTACCTTGGTGTAGTGTACTTTCCAGGGATATACCTATTGATAATGAGGCTGACACATGCATTACTAGAACTAGTTTAGTGTTTGGGAGACTCTGAGGGAAAGTATGGGAGAGAAGAGGAATTAGGCTGACTACTAAACTGAAGGTTTACAGAACCACTGTGCTGATCCAATTGTTGTATGCCTGTGAAACCTGGACAGTCTACCAGCACCATGCCAGGAAACTGTATTGCTTCCATTTGAATTGTCTTAGGAAGATTCTGAAGATCACCTGGCAGGATAAGGTACCAGACACTGAGGTCCTTTCTTGAACTAAACTGCCAAGCATTCAGATTCTACTGCAGAGAGTGCGACTATGATGGGCTGGCCACACTGTTCAAATGCAAAATGTATGCTTGTCAAAAAGAATATTTTATGGAGAACTCCATAAACAAGGCAAGCATTCACATGATGATCAGAAGAAAGAATACAAGGACACTCTTAAGGTGTCTCTTAAGAACTTTGGAATTAATTGTGTGATATGGGAGACAGTGGAATATTATAGTCAAATTCCAAAACTCTCAAGTCAAAGAGAAAATACTTCAAGCAGTCAAAAAGAAACAATACAAATATCATGGAGCCATAGTCAGGATAAAACAAGATTTAACAGTTTCTACATTGAAGGATCAGAGGACTTGGAACATGATATTCCAGAGGGCAAAGAGGTTAGGATTACAACCAAGAATCACTTACCCAGTAAAACTGACTATAATCCTTCAAGGAAAAAAAAATAGACATCCAGTGAGAGAGAGGACTTTTAAATATTCCTGCTGAAAAGGTCAGAGGTGAATGGCAAGTTTGACTTTCAAAGACAAGACTCAAGAGAAGCATAAAAGGGAAACAGGAAAGCGAAATCATAAGCGGCTTAATTAGGCTAAATTGTTTACATTCATAAGAACTTCCTTCTTATTAGGGCAGTTAGTTATTAGGGCAGTCTATATATAGACAGAAGGCAGAAGGGTAAGTTGAATATGATGGGATGATATCTAAAAAAATAAAATTAAGGAGTGAGAGAGGAATGCATTGGGAGAAAAATAAAGGGAGAGGTCGAAAAGGGCAAGCTATGTCACATAAAAGAGGCAATAAAAAACTTTTACAATGAAGGGGAAGACAGAGGAAGGTGAGGGAATGAGTGAACCTTACTCTCATCTGAATTGACTCAAAGAGGGAGTAATATACACACTCAATTGGACATAGAAATCTATCTTTCCCTACAGCAAAGTAGAAGGTGAAGGGGATGAGAGAAGGAGGGGTGATAGAAAGGAGGGCAGGCTGGGGAAGGTGATAGTGAGAAGTAAAGCATTTTTGAGGAGGGACAAGGTGAGGGGAGAAAGAGAACAGAAAAAATGGGGGGGGGCGGAATAGGATGGAAAAATATAGTTAGCAATTGCAACTGTGAAAAAAAATTTGAAACATTTCTCTGATTAATACCTCATTTCTCAAACGTTTAGAGAATTGACTCAAATTTATAAAAATGAGAGGCATTCTCCAATTGACAAATGATCAAAAGATACGAATCGTTTTCAGATTAAATAATCAAGGCTATCTATAGCCATATGAAAAAATGCTCTAAATTACTACTGATTGGAGAAATGGCTAATAGGACAGAAAGGAAAATGACAAATGTTGGAGGGGATGTAGGAAAAACAAGACATTAATATGCTGTTGGTGTAGTTGTGAACTGATTTAATCATTTCTGTAGAGCAATTTGGAACAACACTCAAAGGGCTACAAAACCATGAATACCCCTTTACCAGCAATACTACTATCAGGGCTATATCCCAAAAGAGATAAAAAATAAAAAAAGGAAGATGACCCATATGCACAAAAATATTTATAGCAGCTCTTTTCTGGTGGCAATGAACTGGAAATTCACGGACTGCCCATCAGTTGTGGAATGTCTGAACAAGTTGTGGTATGTGATTGTGATGGAATACTATTGTGCTATAATAAATGATGAGAAGGATGCTCTCAGAAAAACCAGAAAAGATTTACATGAGCTGATGCAAAGTGAAATGTACTAAGTACAAAATAACAGCAATACTGTAAGATGATCAGCTGTGAATGACTTAGCTAATTTCAGCAACACAATGATCGAAGACAACTCTGAAGGACTTAGACGATGAAAAATGCTATTGATCTCCAGAGAAAGAACTTAAAGTGTCTGAATACAGATTGAAGCGGACTTTTTTAAACTTCGTTTTTCTTGTGAGTTTTTATTTTTTGGTCTATATTTTCTTTCACAACATGACTAATATCGAAATATGTTTTGCCTGACTATACATGACTATATTGAACTGCTTGCTTTCTCAGTGGGTGTGGGGAGAGGAACAGAGAGAATTTGGAACTCAGTGTTCTGAAAACAAATGTTGAAAACTATTTTTACATGTAATTGGGGGAAAATAAAATACTAAATTAATTTTCAAAAAAAAAGAAAAGAAAAATGACCAAGAACAATCATGGCCCAAGAAGAGATATGAGACACCATCTCCCAAGTGTTCCTCTGCAGAGATCATGTCCTCAGGTATAGAGCGTCACATGCATTTTCAGCCTTTTCTCCTTATGTTTAACTATATTAATGTTTTCCCTGTCATCCTTCTTTTTCTACATTCCTTTTCTTTATAAAGATTGTTACATAGGACAACTCCCTGGGAAAGAAGAGGAGAGATGCTGGGAGAAATTATGGCAAAAATAAAAGATGCTGATAAAATTTTGTTTTTCAAAAATTTATTTTTGTACCAGGGGTTTTATTTGTGTATTTTATCTTATTTATTGTTATTCATTACTCATACCTGAGGAGAGTTGATCTCCTAACCTCTCATCTTTGACCAAAGGCTCCACCATGTATAAATTGCAAGTGGCTTGTCTAATCCAAAGAGCTCGTGTCTTGATTTAGCCCTTGACATGATAAATACCCTCTAAGAGGTCCTTTCTCTCCACCATTCTAATTAAAAGAAGGAACTGGTCTTTTAATATACTTTTATTGCCCTAATCTGGGTCCATTCCTTATTATTACTGTTATTATTATTATTATTTTTGCTTTTTGGAGGGAGGGAAGGCAGGGCAATTGGGGTTAAATGACTTGTCCAACATTACACAGGTAGTAAGTGTTAAATATCGAAGTCTGGATTTGAACTCAAGTCCTCCTCACTCCAGGACCAGTGCTATATTTACTGAACCACCTAACCCCCTCACCCCCCTGCCCCAGACTCATTCCTGTCAAACCAGAAGCCCAGGGCTGACTTTATCTTTCCTTTCTCTTTCTGGAGAAACTAGAAACTAGGTGGTGCAGGGCTGGACTTGGAGATAAGAAGATCTGAGTTCAAATTCAGCCTCCTATGCTTAGTAGCTGTGTGATTCTGGGCAAAGTCACTTAGTCTCTGGCTGTCTCAGTTTCCTTATCTGTAACACAGAGGAGATAAGAGTACTTATGCTAAAGGGATGTGTGGGCACCCAGTATGATCCCATTTATAAAGTCCCAGGTAAGCCCAAGATATTGGGGGTATCAATCACTCCATTGATCTCTGTAAGGTAAATAAACCCCAGCTCTGGACTGTGTGTCCTGGCCCACTTACAGACACTGAGTCAAAACTCTTTCTCAGGGCTGCTTTGTTTTTCTGTGCTTCATTCCCAGGACAGGTTGTTGCTATCCAATACATGAAATGTGTGTGGTTGCTGTCCAAAGGAATGCATGTGTGTATGTGTGTGTTTGCATGAGTGTGCACATGTGCATCTGTGTATGCATGTGTGTGTGAGAGTGTGTGAAGAATGAGCAGCTTGGCATTCTGTAGAGCATCATTCATCAGGGATGTTGGGAAGCAGCTAAGTGTAACGGTGTGAGGGGGTGAAAGATTGGTGCTTCTAGCATTTAAGAGCTGAGTTTGAAAATGAGAGAAAAGCTGAGGATCTGCCCTAGTGATCTAATATTCTCTTATTGCTCTGCACAGTAATGTGCTGTGCACACAGTGTTGCTGGCCTCTGCCCCACACTTAGAATTTCCAGGCCTCCTTATAAGCTCTAATTAAGGAGAGCCCCACAGTGTCCCTAGGAGGTGATGGAGTCCTCTGATCCCAGTTTACAGAATCTGCAGCTGAGGCCCAGAGATGTCAGACAGGGGCCTGAGGCCATAAGTCCAGGCTCTGGCAAAGCCAGGATTGGAAACCTTCCCTCTGCTCCTGTGTGGGACCTGATTGAAGCCAGCAGCCCCCTTTAGACTTGTAAATTTCTCCCCATCCCTTGCTCTCCTGTCTCTGTGGAGCCCTGAATGAATGGTTCCTTTGACCTACTTTTTGTTTGCTCAATATTCTTAAACACCAAGGGATTTCACTGATGTTAAAATATTCCTGGTGTTGGCTCAGAGGGGCCCACTTCCCCTAAACTCTGAAGGTGCCCTCCACCCCCAGATCACTGCCTTGTATCAAAGAAAAGAACAAAACAGCAAAATGGTTGTATGATGAGGCTTGAAAAATAACAGAGGAAAGAAGGAAAGGAGATAGAAAAAGATGTATCAAACTGAATGCAGAAATCCAGAGAATAGCAAGGAAAGATAAGAAGGTTTTCTTAAAAAAAAAAAAAAAACAATGCAAAGAAATAGGAGAAAACAAGAGGATGAGAAAGACAAGAGATCTCTTGAAGAAAATTAGAAACATCAAGGGAAAGCTCCATGCAGAAATGGGCATGATAAAAGACAAAAATGGTAGGGACTTAACAGAAGCAGAAGAGATTAAGAAGAAGTGGCAAGAATGCAAAAAAAAAAAAAAAAAACAACACAAAAAACTATAAAAAATGCCTCTTAACATCACTGGTGACCATGATAGTGTGGTTACTGCTTTAGAGCCAGACATCCTGAAGAATTAAGTCAAGTGGGCCTTAGGAAACATTGCCAACACAAAGCTAATGGAGGGGATGGAATTCCAGCTGAGCTATTTAAAATCCTCAAAGATGATGCTGTGGAGGCAGAGACAAGATAGCAGAGAAAAGGCAGGGGTTTGTCTGAACTGGCCCCCAAATCCCTATGAACAACTTTAAATAATATCTCAAAACAAATTCTGGAGTGGCAGAACACATAAAAGGATGGGGTGAAACAGTTTTCCAGCCCAAGATAACTTGGAAGGTTGGTAGAAAAGGTCTATTGCATCAGGGTAAGAGTGGGGTGCAGTCTGATGCAGGCTGCACCAGCTCAGACCTGGCCCCAGCAAACCCACAGCTGACTTTGGGAGCAACTGAATCAGCAACAGCAGTGACTGCTTCTGCAGTTCTCAGGCCACAGATGGTAAGGGGGTCGAATAACAGATCAGAAAGAGATTACAGGGATCTCTTTGCTGACACTAGGAGCAGTGCTAGGCTGCATTTCCCATACTTGGATATGGGTTGCAGTCCTAGGTGGCAATCTCAGGGTGAGGAGGAGCAGTAACACATCAGAGCTTACAGCAATAAGGGAGCAGTAACCCTACTCACAGTCACAAAGCAGAAAAAAGTGCTTGTGGTCACTCACAGAAAAAAATACAGGCTAAAAGAGGAATAAACACACCTCTCCTTAGATCATACCACCTTGGAAGAATTAAAAACTTACAGTTCCCTAGAAGTATCCCTGAAAACATCTGCACAAAACCCTGAAGCTTGCGACAGTACACACTCCACCCTGGAAGCAGAGCCCTATTTTAGCAAAGACTTAAAAGCAAAGAAATAGATTGAAAAAATTAGCAAAGAACAAAAAATTCTGACTATAGAAAGTTACTATGGTGATAAGGAAGAGCAAAAATCACACTCAGAAGAAGAAAACAAAGTCAAAACTCCTAAATACAAAGTGTCAAAGAAAAATATGAATTGGTCTCGGGTCATGAAGACTCAAAAAGATTTTTAAAATAAAGGAAGAAAGGTAGAGGGAAAGCAGGGAAGAAAAATGAAAGCACTACAAGAAAACAATAAAAAAAGAGTCAACAGCTTGGTAATGGAGATGCAAAAATATAATGAAGAAAATAAAACCTTAAAGAACAGACTAGACCACATGGTAAAAGAAGTCTAAAAAGACAATGAGGAGAAGAATTCCTTAAAATCAGAATTGGCCAAGTGGAAAAGGAGATACAAAAGCTCACTGAAGAAAATAATTCCTTAAAAATTAGAATTCAGAGGGGTCAGAGCCAAGATGGAGATGTAGGAGCAGGAAAACTCTTTGAACTCCTCCCATAACCACCTCAAATACCTATAAAATATGATTAAACAAATTTGAGAGCCACAGAACCCACAGAGTGACAGAGAGAAACAAATCTCCTGCTGAAGGCACCTTGGCAGGCCAGCAGGAATGGTCCATCACACCAAGCTGGGAACCAAGCCCCTTGGGAGCCCACAGTTTTAGGCCCAGGACTAAACCAGCAGCAGCTGGAGGGGACTTCAGGAGAGTGGATCACCAGCAGCTATGGTGGTTTCCAGAAATACCAACCCATAAATGCCAAAGATAAAGTAAAAGGTCAGTGGAACTCTGTTGGAACTGGGGGGGGGGGGATGGAGTGTGGTCTGGCCTCTGCCCCTATAGTGAGAAGCAGTGGAGGCACTGCAGTCATGTAGCTGCCTTCACATGGCTGCTTCAGAGCTCCTGGCCTGCAAATCATAGGAGGGCCAAGTGACCACTCAGAGGGATAATTACTCTTGCTTTAAACTGCCTGGATCTGGATTGTGGTCTTGGGTGGTGGTCATGAGGTGTATGAGTAGTGAGCCAGAGCTGGTGGGGGCTGTAGAGATGGCAGCCTCCTAATAGCTCTGGCAGCTGCTAAAACCTTAGCTATTTGGGACAAAGCTCTGCCCTGTGGAAGCATAGTTCTACTGTGGCAAAGAGCTCAAAGGTCAAGTAATTGAGTGGCAACATGAGCAAGCAAAGGAAGCAAAGCAAGCAGAGCAATCCAACTTTATATTCCTTTTTTGGGGACAAAAAGGATCAAAGCATGGAATAGGAGGAAGACAATGAAGTCAGAACCCCTGCACCAAAAGCTTCTAAGAAAAATATGAACTGGTTATGGGCCATGGAGGAACTCAAGAAGGATTTTGAAAATCAAGTAATTAAAGTGGAGGAAAAATTGGGAAGAGAAATGAGAATGATGCAAGAAAATCATGAAAACAGTGTCAACAACCTGACTGAAGAAAAAAACACCTTGAAAAATAGATTAATTCAAATAGCAAAAGAGGCCCAAAAAGCCAATGAGGAGAAGAATTCCTTAAAAAACTAAATTTGCCAGATGGAAAAATAATTTCAAAAGCTCACTGAAGAGAATAATTCCTTCAGAATTAGACTGGATCAAATGGAAGCAAATGAGTTCATGAGAAATCAAGATACTATTAAACAGATCCAAACAAATGAAAAAATAGAAGGCAATGTGAAATATCTCACTGGAAAAACCACTGACCTTGAAAATAGATCCAGGAGGGATAATTTAAAAATTATTGGACTACTTGAAAGCCATGATCAAAAAAAGAATGTAGACACCATCTTTCAAGAAATTCTCAAGGAAAATTGCCCTGATATTTTAGAACCAGAGGGCAAAACAGAAATGGAAAGAATTCACTGATCACCTTTTGAAAAAATTCACTGATCATCCTAAAAAGAAAACTCCTAGGAATATTATAGCCAGGTTCCAAAGTTCCCAGATCAATTAGAAAATATTAGAAGCAGCCATGAAGAAACAATTTGAATATTCTGGAAACATAATCAGGATAACACAGGATCTAGCAACTTCTATGCTAAGGGATCACAGGGCTTGGAATATGATATTCTGGAGGTCAAAGGACCTCGGATTAAAACCAAGAATCACCTACACAGCAAAACCAAATATAATATTTCAGGGGAAAATATGGTCATTCAATGAGGTAGAGGACTTCCAAGCATTCTTTTTTAAAGGCATAACTGTTACAATGGAGGGGAAGAACAGGAAGACAAAAGGGAATGGGTCAGCCTTACTCCCACTGAATTTGGCATAGGGAGGTAACAACATACACACTAAATTGGGTATCTTGCCTTACAGGAGAGTAGAAGGGAAGGGGATGAGAGGGGGGATGATGGAAGGGAGGGTAGGTTGGGGGGAAGAATAGTTAGAACCCCACACTTTTGTAAAAGGACAGGGTAAAAAGTAGAGAATAGAAGAAGTGAGAGGCAGAATTGGATGGAAGGAAATATAGTCAGTCTTTCACAATATATCCACTATGGAAATGTTTTGTGTAACTACACATGTACAACCTATATTCAATTGCTTATCTTCCCGGTAAAGGTGGGTGACTAGGGAGGAAGGGAAAGAATCTGGAATTCAAAGTTTTAAAATCAAATGTTTAAAAATATTATTATTATTATTATTACTATTATTTATATGCAACTGGGAAATAAGATATACTGGCACTGGGGTATGGAGATCCATCTTGCCCTACTGGAAAGTTGGAGGGGGTATGGGTGAGGATATAGGAGAGAGCAGATTGGGGGATGGGGTATACAGTGGGATTGCTGTTTTGAGGTAGTGGGTAGGGGAAAGACGGGGAGAATATGTGTTACTCAAAATCTCATGGAAATGAATGATGTAAACTAAAAATAAACATTAAATTTAGTTTTTAAAAAAATTAGAATTGAGCAAGTGCAAGTTAATGACTTAGAGACAAGAAGAAGCAATAAAACAAAACCAAAAGAATGGAAAAAAGAAGAAAATGTAAAATATTTCACTGGAAAAAAAAATGACCTGGAAAATTGATCTGGGAGAGGTAATGTAAAAAGTATTGAACTACCTGAAGTTCATGATAAAAAAAAGCCTAGACATCATCTTTCAAGAAATTAACACGGAAAACTTCCCTAATATCAGAGGTTAAAATGGAAATGGAGAGAATCACCAATCACCTCCTGAAAGAGATCCCCAAATGAAAATTCCCAGGGATATTATAGCTAAATTCCAGAACTTTCTACGTAAAGAAGTAAATTTTGCAAGCAGCCAGAAAGAAACAATTCAAATATCTTGGAGCCACAGTCAGGGTAACATGAGAATTAGCAGCTTCTATATTAAAGGACTAGAGTGCTCAGAATATAATATTCTGGAGGACGAAGGAATTAGGACTACAACCAATAATCACCTATCCATCAAAACTTAATATCCATTATTTAGGGGGAAAAAATGGATATTCAATGAAATAGAGGACTTTCAACCATTCTTAAAAAAAAAAAAAAGACCAAAGCTGAATAGATAATTTGACTTTCAAATATAAGATTCAAGAGAAGCATAAAAAGTAAGCAAAAAAGAGAAATCATAAGGGACTTAACAAGGTTAAATTATTTACATTCCTACATGGGAAGATGACACTTATAACTCATAAGAACTTTCTCAATATTAGGGCAGTTAGAAGGAGTATATTATAGACAGAGGGGACATGTTTGAGCTGAATATGATGGAACAACATGTTAAAAGATTAAAATTAAGGAATGAGAAAGAGGAATGCCCTGGGAGAAAGGGAAAGGGAGAGGTAGAAGAGGGTAAATTTTCTCACATAAAAGAGGCAAGACAAAGCTTTCACAGGGGAAGAGAAGATGAGGGAGGTGGTAGGGAATGCTTGAACCTTACTCTCATCAGAATTGGGTCAAAGAGGGAATAACATACACACTCAATTGGGTATAAAAATCTATCTTACCCTACAGGAAAAGTAGAAGGTGAAAGAGGTAAGAGAAAGGTGGTGATAAAAGGGAGGGAGAATGACGGTCAGAAACAAAACAAAGGACAAAGGGAAAGGAGAGGGAGGATAGACTGGGGGGAAATAGGATGGAAGAAAATACAGTTAGCAATCGTAACTGAAAAAATTTTGAAACACATTTCTCTGATAAAAGCCTCAGTTGTCTAATATATAGAGAACTAAGTCAAATTTATGGGAATAAGAGTCATTCCTCAATTGATAAATGACAAAAAAAAAAGTGAACAGTCAGTTTTCATATGAAGTAATCAAAGCTATCTATAGCCATGTGAAAAAAAATGCTCTAACTCACTATTGATTGGAGATATGCAAATTAAAACAATTTTGGGATACTAACTGACACCCAATCACTAACAGGACAGAAAAGAAAAATGACAAATGTTGGAGGGGATTTGGAAAAATTAAGACACTCATGCACTGTTGGTAGAGTTGTGAAGTGATTCAAGCATTCTGTAGAGCAGTTTGGAACTATGCCGAAAGGGCTATAAAACCATGTATACACTTTGACCCAGCAAAACTGCTACTAGGTCTATATCCCAAAAGAGATTAAAAAACACAAAAAGAACAAAAAGGAAAAGGACCTCCCCCCCCCCCCCCCACACACACACCAGCTCTTTTCTGGTGGCAAAGAAGTGGAAATTGAAGGTAT
Organism: Pseudochirops corinnae; assembly: GCA_028646515.1. Taxonomy (NCBI): domain Eukaryota; kingdom Metazoa; phylum Chordata; class Mammalia; order Diprotodontia; family Pseudocheiridae; genus Pseudochirops; species Pseudochirops corinnae. Next base: position 13,402 of record JAQQSV010009779.1, read on the forward strand.
GTTCATCAATTGGGGAATGGTTGAACAAG
>JAQQSV010009780.1:0-13430 GCA_028646515.1 Pseudochirops corinnae
GAATCTGGCCTTTCAATATATTACATTTACTATCAATGTCATTGTTTTAATTCTTTCCAGCTTGGTAAGAACTTATACAGGCATATTCTTTCCTGAGAAACATAAACTTATATTTACAATAAAGACTAACGTTAAATAAAAATGCAAAATGAGTTTGTGTTCTTCTTGGGAGCATGACATGATTACAAACTCCTTCTTCTTTGAGAGAATTCATTATATCATTTTACACTCATCTATTTTCCCCTTTTGTTTATAGAATGCATTGTTCATTCTTTGTGATAATAAGCTTAGTGATCCACCCTTCCTAAGGCCTGCAATTTAAGTTCCTTTGCCAACAGTAGGAATGGGTTCTATATTGGTCCCATATTTTCTTTAGAGGGTGTTGGCTAATTAAATGTCAGAGTATGGTTGGTACCATAGCACAGAGCAATCTCACACCCTAATGAGACTCATTAGCACCATGATGTAGTTGTAATTGGGACACTGTGGTCATTAGTTTTTCTTCTCCTTCCTCACCCAGTGTTTTCTATGGAATTCTTGAGGTTTTTGAACTAATAAAAATTCTTCACATATATAACAGCACCTGTCTAATTGAAGGGGCTACATTTCTGATGAGGCTCTGGGCCTTAAGGATGGACCTGATTGCAGTTCCCACAACCAAAGTCCTATGAAACACAATGTTTTTGTCCAGAAGTTCTCATCCTGGAGGAAAGAGATAGAAATCCTGGGGGAAGAAGATGGAATGAGCTATTGAGGATCCATGTAGGACCAAAACTGATGAATTCTGGGTCAAATATCCAGAGTCCTGGAGTGATGCTGAGTTTACAAGGGTAGAGAGCTAAACTAGGGCCAACTGATGTCATGGGTGCAGTCTATTAATTAGCGAAGCCTTTGTTGAAGGTTTCATCCACTATGCTCTATTTCCATAGATTAGAGTGGAAGGGAATCTAGGAACCTGAGACCATGTGGAGGGAGATGGCCGTGCCCAGTGCAAGAGTGAGTCATGTTAGTTGCAGTGTACCTCACATAGGTAAATCTTCACAACCCTCAGTCTGAGTTGACAATTTGCAGCAGCATCCTGGTCAGGTAATTTGTAATGCCCTCTTACCTCAGAGCATGATTGTGAAGGGGTTCATTCCTACTCCTGACACTAGTTGTTTGGGTCAATGATTTATTACAACTTTCAATATAATACTCTATAATGAAAAATAACATATTGCGCTATATCCCCTATTCTAAGGATTCGTTCCCCTTGTAGTTACTCAATAAGTCAGTGAATACTGCTAGTCCTTTCTCAAAAATATGGGCAGTAGAGCCAAGATGGTAGAGAAAAGTCAGTCTGAGTTCTCACCAAGATCCCTCTGAATACCTTTAAATAATGTCATAAAACAACTCCTGGAGCAAAAGAACATTAAAAAATGGGGTAAAATAATTTTCTAGCCAAAGACAACTGAGAAAGTCAGCAGGAAAGATCTGTTGTAACAGGTGAGTCTGGAGCACAGTCCAGCACAGGCTATGCCAGCACAAACCTGGGCCCAGTAAACCAGGACCAGGCCTTGGGAGTCATCAAAGCATTAGCAGCAGAAGCTTTTTCCTGAGCTCTCAGGCCATAGATGGAAAGGGGGTTGAACAACTGGTCAGAAAAAAGAAGATTATAGGGATCTTTTAGCTAGCACTGAGGAAGAAGTCTTTTGCTTTGCCCATACTTAGATATAGGTGGCAGTCCTGGGGTGAGAAGTACCAGTAGCATACCCTTATCACATATCTATGGCAGAAAAGAGTGCTTGTGGTTACTCATAGACCAGAGCATATGCCAGGAGATTAGTAAACACCTCTCTTTAAATCATACCACTTTGCTAGAACTGAAATCTTACAGCTACCTAGAAATATCTCTGAAAAGAGCTACATAAAACCCCTGAAGCTTGGGATAGTGTGCACTCTACCCTGGAAGCAGAGCTCTATTTTAACATAGAGTTAAAAGTCAAGAAACAGGCTAGAAAAATGAGCAACAGCAAGAAAAATTATGACCAAAGAAAGTCATTATGGTGACAAGAAAGATGAAAACATACAACCAGAAGAAGACAACAAAGCTGAAGATCCAAAGCCTCCAAGAAAAATATGAATTTGTCCCAGGCCATGGAAGAGCTCAAAAAGGATTTTGAAGATCAAGTAAGAGACATTGAAGAAAAAATTGGGAAGAGAAATGAAAGTGATGCAAGAAAATAATGGAAAAAAGAGTCAACAACTTGGTAAAGGAGATACACACAAAAACAGACACAGACATAGACACAGACACAGACACACACACACACACACACACACACACACACATGCAGTGAAGAAAATAGCCCCCTAAAAACAGACTAGGTCAAATGGTAAAAGATGTATAAAAAAGTGAATTAGGAGAAGAATGCATTAAAAAGCAGAATTGGTCAAGTGGAAAAAGAGTCACAAAAATTAACTGGAACAAACAAACAGTTCCTTAAAAATTAGAATGGAACCAATGAGAAATCAAGAAACAATAAAAAACGAAGATCATCTGAAATATCTCATTGGAGAAACAAACAACTGACATAGAAGATAGAATCAGAAGAGAGAATTTTAAAATCACTGGACTACCTGAAAATCATGATCAAAGAAAAAGAGCCTAGACATTGTCTTTCAAGAAATTATCAAGGAAAACTGCCCTGATATTCTAGACCCAGAGGGCAAAACAGCAATTGAAAGAATCCACTGATCACCTCCTGAAAGAGATTATATATTTGATACAGAGGAGGAAGAGTATCCTAGGCATGAGTAATAGCCAGAAAAAAAATGCTCAGGGACGAGAGATCAAGTGTCTTGTTCTTGGAACAGCCAGGAGGCCAGTCTCTGGATCTCTGGATGGAAGAATACACGTCAGGGAGGAAGGGATAAGAAGACTGGAAAGGTAGGACAGGGCTAGTTTATGAAGGACTTTGGAAGTCAAATGGAACATTATGTATTTTCTCCTGGAAACGACAGGAAGCCACTGGAGTTTACTAAGCAGGGTCATGACAAGAACAGCTCTGTGCTTTACTCGATTAAGGGAGGATGGACTGGAGAGGGGAATGACATAAGGCAGGCTGGTCCACCTATTACCATATCACCCCCAGGTATGGGGTGAATATGGTATAAACCAGAGAGGTGGTAGTGTCAGATGAGAGAAGGGAGTGTATTTAAGAAATTTTGCAAAGGTGAAATTATTAAATCTTGGCGACAGATTAGATAGGAGGATAGGAAATGTTGAGCAATGCATGATGGCTCCTCGATTGCAAGCCTAAGGGACTGGGAGGGTGGTGTTGCCCTCCACAGTAATACAGAAGGGGGGAAGGGAGAAGCTATAGGGGCAAAATAATGAGTTCTGTTTTGGATATACTGAATTTAAAGCGTCTCCTGGACACCTAGTTTGGCAGTTGACTATGAGAAACTGGAGGTCAGCAGAGAGTTTGGGTTAGGATAGGTAGATCTGAGAAGTGGCAGCAGAGAAGATAATTAAATCAATGGAACGTGATGTGGTCACCAATTGAAGGAGCATAGTGGAAGAAGAGAGGAGGGCCAAGGACAAAACATACAGATCCTGGTCATAATTTGGAGGAGAATCCAGGAGAAGAAACAAAAAAAACAAAAAAACTAATGTTAGACTTAGAAAACAGATGGTAATGCTTAGGAAGCTACCAAAGCAAAAAGTGACTTAATGAAATTCGTGTGTAGAGTTGAATGGTCTATGGTAACATTAAAAAGGTGGGGATTTTGAAAGAACATGGGGATTTTTGAGGAGGTCTTTCTCTGATATTAGTAGAACTCAACAATGTAAGTTATAAGCTGTAAGAGCAATAGTTTTTGCTGAAAATTTTGATTAAAATGTTTGAGGGGCTTCTTTATGCAGCTGCAATAGGATTCTGGAACTCTCTGGAACCAGATGAGCTGGCTGATTCAGGGCAAATCTTCCTATATCCTGATTATCTTCCTGAAGCACAATTAAGGGGAATGAATTCTTAGAGCCTGAAAAGAAATTACATGGGCATAAAAGCAGGTTGTGTATTATTTGCACCTGGAATAAGGGTTGAGTTTGAGATCAAGACTGTATTGTTTATATATCCTGAAGAATGTATGAGCTTTCCATCAGAAATAATGCTGTGAAACACTCAGTTAAATTTTTTCATCTATTTTTAGATTAATGTTTTTTTAATTGTTGTTGTTGCTGCTTTTTTTTTTTTACTAGAGCTGTGAATTGATTGGTATAGTGAAATCCTTGTGAAAAAAACAAAACTGTTACCAGTGTATATCCACACCTGCTCTGCAACTTAGAATATTAGAGTTTTGTGAAGGACACTGAAAGGTTAAGGGAATTGCTCAGGGTAGCACAACCAGTATAAGTCAGGGAAGGCTTCTAGACTCTCCCCTACTCTCTATCCAGTATGTTAAGCATCCTTTTTCTTTCAGTTTAATAAAAATGCTTCATGATTTTCAATGAGGCACTTTTTTAAATGACCCAAATGTAGAAAAGTAGTTGTTTTTCATATCAACTGATTAGAGGAAATATTTTGATTCTCAGTATTTTGTTTTTAATTTTCTTTGTAAAACAACTCATGGTTCTTCTTTGGAAGATTTAAAGAGAGCCATGGTTAAATACAGCACAGGACAAGGCTGTGTAAAGAATGACATATAATTCCAGGGGGAAAATGCCCCCAAAGAGGTAATGTGTGTAGAGTTTTTAGACAGCTGACCTTAGAGTCAAGAAATCAGGAGGTCAACTTATACTGGCTGCATGGATCTCACATAAATCACTAAAAGTGTATGTAAACTGTACAGAGCTACTGTCAATCTACATTGGTAGAAAGAGTTTCCTCTAACAATGAAACCACAGGTCTAGTAAAAATAAAAACAACTTATCCTAATGGGGTCATGTCTTTTAAGATGCAAACCAGTGAACTCCTAGGTACAACTTTATAGAATCACAGTCTGATTTCAGTTATATTTCAAAATGAAGTCATTTTCTATTTTTCTTAACTTCTTCTTCATAATTTTTAAAGTGAATCCTTTCCTTAATTATTCTGATTTCAGACTATTCCTTTAAGTAATTATGTAATCAGTAATCAAGTATACTATGCTTTTGGAACTGTTTATAAGGTATTTGTACTGCCTCATTTGGTGGGCTAGTCTGACTGTGGATAATGGCATTGACATTAATTGCAAACAGCTCTGGAACAATGCTTTTAATTTATTTTAAAGGTGGCAACTTTCAGTACTGCATTGGAGAAAAACATGCATTGTAACTCAAAGCACGAATAGGACTAATTGTCACTCTTAAGATACTGAGGAATGGGTTGAGGTGCAGGTGTTTTGAGCTTTCTGATTGAAAGGGATAGCAGAATTGTAGTAATGTTACTGCTATTCAAAAAGCCAGATGTGAATATTGTATAGTATGTAGATTCTAGAGGCAGTGTGGTAGGAAGAGTAATAGATTTGTATTCAGGAAGATCTAGGTAGGAATCGTATGTTAGATGGACAATTTCCATGTAACCTGTCACTTAAATTCTCTCTGAAGCTGTTTTCATATCTTTAGAGCACAGATAATATTGGCACTACTTAATTAGATACCTATTTCAAATATCAGATAAAATCCTGCAGGGGAAGAACATTTACAGCCTTCAAGTGCTACCTAGATGTCATTTATTATTTCACATACTCTGTTCTTGGCAGAGTGATCTATACCTGCTCACAATTTTGAGGATTCAACGTTAGCAAATTCTAGGACCCAAGCACAGCGTTCTTCTAATTAACTTCTTTTTTTCTTTATAAGCACATTTTATTGGTGAGGCTATATTATCATTACAATCTTGTCTAGAAAAAGAAGAAAAAATTAACTTTCCTTCCCTTCTCCTCTGGGTGTAACAAAGAAAAACAATTAAACAAAACCACCAAATAAGGTGATTACCTGTGTGTGTGTGTATTCACACGTATACACATACAATATGTATATACATACATATACACATATCTATACTTATATGTATTTGTATACATACATATGTGTGTATATATATATGTATATATATATATATATATATATATACACACACACACATACTCATACTCACACATCTTGAATTAGTAACAGCCCTTATTGCCTTCTGTTCTGATGTCTGTGTCTACAGTCATTATTTCTCTCTCCCACATATGGAGAGTCTGGCTTCCTTTCAATAATCTTTGTCACCTATATTGTTCTGATATTTGTGTATATTGTTCTTTTGCTTCTACTCACTTTATCCTGTAACTTTTCTTATGTGTCTGTAAATATCCTATATTCGATTTTTAAATTATAATCTAATATCCCACTGCATTCATATAACAGTTTTTCAGCTGTTTTACAATTGATGGGCACCCACTACTTTGTTTCTGGTTCTTTGATATTAGAAAGAGAATGGCTATTGAACCTTTGTTTCTATCTTTGATTTTTCCTGGGATAAGTTACTAATATTGAGATCACTGCTAAAAGTTTACTAACTTTTCTTGCATAAATAGAAACTGATGTCCAGTATAGTTGATCAAATCCACAGTTCCATTAATAGCATTCACGTGCTTTTCTCCTTGTAGTCCCTCCAACATGTATTATTTCTGAGTATTTTTTAAAATTTCTTTTCAGTGTGAGCTAAAACATTAGAATTGCTTTATTATTTCTCTATGAGAAATTTTGAACCTTTTGTTTTCAAATGGCCCTTTACAGATTTTTAAAAATCTTTTCATCAATGTGTGCTCCTGTTGTATGAACTTTTACATCTTGGAAAATAGTCTGTGATATAATTATAATGAGTTTGCTTAAGCATCAAATTTGACTTTTGTGTATGATGTTTGATAAAAATATTTTCTCTACCCTATAGTTTCTTTTCTTATTCTATCTTCATTTATTTTATTCTCTTAATAAATTTTCCAATTTTACATAATATAAATAGTATATTTTGCCTTTTATGTATTCCATCTTAATTAAGCAAAACTTGAAATTTTGTGAAATTTCTGAAGATTGTGAAAAATGCGTCCTCAAGATCGGCTATTTTTCCCCCAAGATTTAATAATGTTATATCCATTTGGAGTTTCTTTCAATTTATGCTATTAAGTGTTGATCTAATGTTTAATTGAGTTCAAAAGTGCCTTTAAGCTTTATGAGCAATTCTTATTAAAAAAAAAAAGAAAGGAAATCTTCAATGAAAAATGTATGTTCTTGGGTTTATCTTACAGTGGGTTACCATTAGCTTTTTTTATTATTATTTAATTTATCTAGATATTTGCTTCAGTTTAGCTTCTGTTTTTGTTTGGCAAAATATACTCAATTCCTTCTACTCATAATCACATTGAATAGATTCAAGACCCTTCATTTTCCTGGTTACCCTTCTCTGGATGCTTTGCTGCTCATCCATAGACTTCCTAAACTATGATAACCGGAATTAATATAATACAACAGATGCAATCTATCTGACCATGGCCAAGTATAGTAGGATGGTCATCTCCTTGTCCTTTAAGCTAAGCCACTTTTCCATTACATCAAGAACTCATTAACTTCTCTGACTTCTGTAACACTCAGCTGAGTCATATTGAGCTTGTAGGCTGGGAAAGTCTTTAGATCTTAAGGCAGACTATTCCTGAATGTGATTTTTTTTTTTTAAAGTCAGGGAAAGACTTTATATTTAATCTTTATAGAATTACATCTTATGAGATTCAAGGAAATAGTTCAGGTCATCAGGATCTTTTTGGATCCTGACACTGCCAACCAATATATTGGTTATACCTCCCAGCTTTGTATCTTGCACATATTTGACAAATAACCCATTTGTTCTTTTATGTATTTGACTGACATACTGCTAAGTCAAGTCAAATAGTGCTAAGTCAAGCCCAGATCCCTGGGCACTTTGCTGGAGACCTGCTTCCAAGCTGATACCACACCATTAACCCACATAATGAATCCAGTCACCTATCTCATTCTAAATCCTTTTATTTGCATTTGTTTTATCATATAGACCACAATTAACCATTGTTTCCTCAAGAACATCATAAGATACCTTATCAAAATATTTGGTAAAATCCAGAAAAAATGTATTTACGCCATTCTCCTGAACTGCCAGTTTAGGTTGCCATGAGAATGATTTGTTTTTGGTGATTATTGTTTAATTGTTCTGGATGATCACTGGCTATCACTTTAAGGATCCATTCCAGAAATTTTCCAGGAATTAAAGCAAATCACAGTAACCTGTAGTTTTCAGGCTCTATGCTCTTCACTATTTTGAAAATCAGGACACAATTTGACTTTCTCCCGTCTTGTAGGACTTACTTTTCCCATCTTCTACAACACTTTAAATATCATTTATGGTGGTTCAGTAATTACATTTTACAATTCTTTAATTATTCAGTGGACAAATAGAAAATGTCATGATTTCATACACCTTCCTATTTCAGTGAGAAATCACCAGAATCAGGATTGGATGCTCTATTTTATCACCCAGAGCCATTCGTGTGGGTCGGATGATCTGAATTCCATCACAAGCAGTTATATTACTAATTCCTGGGCGATCTTAGGGTTCAATTCCCTGTTAGTCATTTTTATTCTGTCCTTTAAAGCCCAAAGGTCAATTAACTCTTGCCTTTTCACTTCAGGAATTTTTTATCTTTATGTTTTCAGAATTTCATTCTTGATCATCTTATATTCAGTTGAATTTTAGTCCAGAAGATCCCATATATTCTTTCTAAGAACTCTTTGACACCCGTTCTTAAATTCAGTAGTTGTCTAATTATAACCAGCTTTCCTCTCTTTATCACAAATTCTAAATGGCAGCCTTCATTTTCCCCCCGGGTTTCTATCATTTGTCCCCCAGCAATAATTTCCTTCTATTAATAAGAACTATGTCCAATATATTGCTCCCCATTTTTCTTCTCATTTGTGACCAATGAAATAATTAAGGCAATTCAAGAAGTAATTAGATGTTCTGATTTTAGAAAATTGTGAATTCCAGCCAATATCTGGATTATTGAAATCTCCCATATCTACTATCTTAGTTCCTTTTTTTCCTGGCTTATGGGCCTCTTTGCCCCAAAATCTCTCCATTTCATCTTGTCTAAGATCCAGTGTAAAATACTAAGATGACAGAAATTGATTAATTTTACCCCTCCTTTGATCTTCACTCAATTGCTCTCCACCATGCTTCCTTTCTCTGGTCCTTGGATTTCCTCACTTTTTTTTTTTTAACCCACAAACCTACCTTTTTCTATCCTATTTAAAAAAAAATAATAATATTTAAGGCATGCGTTTCGTTTAAATCCTATAGAATTAACTATATGATAAAATTTGCCTCTTTCTTGTAAGAAATCTAGTGGATCTTGCTTGACCCATAAACTTTCACCATTTGTCCATACACTTTTGGTGCCCTAGGATTTTCTATTGTCTCCTTTTTTGGATTTTTAGCACCTTTGAATTTCTGAGTATTTCAATGGTTCTTCATTCATTAAAGCTACTCTGTATGATACCTAGACTGACAGAAAATATAGAAGCTTGTTGGGTTTTTTTTTTGTTTGAATACTGTTTAATTAGATTTGTTAGCTAAGCAGCACAAATTTTCTTTTTAGGTCAGTCCCTCCCCAGTCAAGAGTTTGCCATTCCTAGTTTGAAGTCACAGTCCAGGAACCAAAATGTCATTCTTAGACCACGTGTTATCAGCAGTTTGCAAGATCTTATTTGCTTTTCCTTCTGTATCCCTTAACTCAAATGTGTATTGTGAAGAACATTTTATCTCTAGAGATGTGGTCTTCCATTGCCTTTTTTCACTTTTTACTGTAATTCCCATGTAACAATGTTATTGGTCATCTCAATTAAGGTAATGTATGTTTCCAATTATTAAAGTTATGAAAATGTCAACTATTTTATTATTATTTAAATTAGTGCATCTCTTTCCTGACTCCTTCCCCATCCCAACCCCTAACACATACCTTTTCATTACAGGACCATTTAGCATGAATATTGGCATAAAATACCAGATAACACTTAAAAATTGCTACTTTATAATTTAGTAACTAGATGTTAATTTTCCATTTTTAACAATATAATGTGCCTGAAGTTACTTTAAGAAAAATCTATAAAAATAGTGTATAGTTTAATTATGACCATACCTACAATATAATGCTACAGTATATTATTGATTATAAAGGCAAATTATATGGCCTACAATAATAAGATATAAAATCTCATTTTCCTTTGTCATGCTGCTTTCTATACTTTTGAATAATATATTCATTTTTATTTTTATTATTCTTCCTCTAATCATAAAACAACAAATAATTTTTACTTTTGAAATGTTTTCACTATTTTTATGGTAATGGAGAACATACACATTTTGATCTTTTCTTTCTTGTTTGTCACTCTAGGTCAGTGATTCTCAGACTTTTTGATCTTGGAGTTACTTTATACTCTTAAACCAGTGGTTCTTAACCTGTGGGTCGCAACCCTGTTGGAGGTCAAATGACTTTTTCACAGGGGCCTAAGACCATCGGAAAACACATATTTCTGATGGTCTTAGGAACCAAGACACAGCTCCTCTATCTATCTCCAGGAGGATCTGCCCACATGCAGATACATCCAGATATGCCCACATAGGAGTAGTAAAGGGTTGCCTCATTAGGAAGGTTGAGAACCACTGTCTTAAACAATTGAGCCCCATTTCTCATAGAGCTTTGGTTTATGTGTCTTGTGTCTATCAAAATTTATCATCTTAGAAAATAACATGACTTCATATTACAATGAAAGCAGCACAGAACTTGTGGGTAGGGGTCCAGAGGGGTCCAGAGATCCCTAAAGTGTTCCCAGACCATACTTTGAGAACCACTATTCTTGATAATTAATTCTTTCCATGAAGTGTTAGATACGTTCTAAAGGTTTTTTTTGTAACTGTTAAAATATATTTTTGTTAAACTCTTTTTGATTGGTGAAAATAACACAAATCCTCTTGCTTTATAATTTTTACTGATTGTCATCATTAGTCATTGATTCAATAATAAGTATAGTAGCAATAACCCATATTTATATACTGTGTAACATTTGTAAGGCACTTTATGAATATGAACTGATTCAAACCTCATAATAATCCTATTTGGCAGGTACTATTATTCCATTTTAAACTGCACTTTAGTGAGGCTCAGTAACTCTTAAAGTCATATAGAAAGCCAGTATCTGAGGGGGGATTAAAATCTAGGTTTTTTTTTTTTTTTCCCCTCTCTAAATCTAGCACTCTTAATAAATAGCAGTGTTTCATCCAAGGGAAAGAAAGGGGAAGAAAACCAACCTAATGGAGCAAAAACAGAGCACGTTTACCAGATTACAGAGCTAACAATTTGGTGTTTGGTTCATTAGCGTAAGGCCATTATTTGTTCATCTATGTTCATGTCTCTATAATCCAATTCCTTTAGAATGTCTACAGAAAGCACAGTGTTCACATGTTTAAAGTGATATATTATGGTTAATGTTACATAGGGAAATGTGTACTAACAATTTCCTGTAATCCAGAATAAAGAGTATTTCAAATGCTAGATAATCATGCTTGCTGGCTATCCTCAGATTGCCCAGCTTCATGCAATTAGGTTTCTGATAGATTTCTGGAGAAGGAATACAGATGGGAACTGGATTCTCCTGTCACCACCCAGGTTAAAAAAAAATACTAAACTAAAGGAGTCAGTAGAACCTTGTTATGATTAAGGACTTTAGAATCATACTGACAGTATGAAAGTTTTATCTTCTCCCTTTAGGCCTTGGTGACATTTCCCAGATATAAAAATTATATTATACCTCTTTGCAAGTTTCTCTCAAATATATGCTCTATGGCTTAGGGAAAAGAAACTAGTGTTACAGCACTCCTAGATAGGGAAAAAAAATAACCAATAAAACAAAACAAGCAGACTTGCTAGTTGCATGGATGGCTCAGTGATCTTATAAGAGTAGGCATTTCCTTTACTGTACAAATCCTATCTCCTCAATACCTTCCCATCCATTGCTGTTCAGTCAATACTCTAGATACCTGACTGTATATAAAGAGAATTTTAAATATACCAAGACATGTTCAGTAACTTGGTTGGTTATTATTCTATGCCTTAATTTATATAAAACCAAAAGAAGATTTATATTTGGCTTAGAGAAAACCATGTCTCTTGTTTAAAAAACAAAATTAGGGTAGGTATACAATAGTGGCATTAATAGGGTGCAAATCTGGAGTAGAAGACTGGTGATTTGTGATGGTTACAGCAAAATGCATGGCTAGGAACAGGATGATGGGCCCAAGGTTTTCAGATGGAAATGTTATTGATAAAACCTTTATAGCAATCTCTAATAAAGTAGATGGCTCTCCAAGTGAGGTGCTTTGTTTGCTCTAAGTGAAGTTGTAGAAGCAAAATGTCGATTTTATGCAAGGAAGCTGAATTTAAGTTATGTACAAGGACTGTTCATTAATTTAAAATCACTCAGACATACAAATCTTTCATACTTCCCATATGTTATTATGGGCCTTAATTAAGATAGCTTGCTGTAACAAATCTGAAGATTCCAAACCTTCTGGGCTAGTATATATAAGAATCATTCCATTTAAATAACACATTTATGTTTCCTTTGAAAGCAAAGCAGATCCATCATCATAAATTTATTTACACTTTATATAACATTGAGTTTTTTATAGGCTCTCTATTGACTTTAACATTTGTGAAATAGAAGCTATTCTAACTCTGTATATCCATGCATATTGATTTTCCTTTCTTTCAACCCCAGTAGCTTTGCTAGGACAGCATTCCATTTTAAAGGGTTAGGATAAGAGCAGCTGTCTTCCAGCTTTTTCTATTGATCATGCACAGAATTTTGAATCCATTGTGTGGTACGCTTGTTTAAATTCAAATTTGTGATTATTTTGCATTGTTTGGCTCTTTAGGTTCCTAGCAATGAGAAGTTTTTGTTTGTTTTGTTTTGTAGTGATTGGGATTAAAGTCGACTTAATTGAATTTTGGAATGTAAGCATAAATAAAAAACTGTCATTTTCAAAACATGTGATTGTGTTTTAAATATTTACTGGATGCTGTGACATGTAATGCTTAGTTATTTGGGAAAAAAAGTTTCATTATGTTTGGACATGTTTAGTTATGATAAAAACAAGAACAAATATTTCCGTAATATAAATTTATTTTGCTATCAGTAAGTAAGCGGGCCTGACAGTAGAAGCAAAAGCAAAGGTCATTGATTACTTTCTCTATAACATAGTGAAACAAATTACTAAACCGTTTGAGAGAAGGAAGATGTTTTGCTTGGATGTAAGGAGATAGAGGAGTGAAAAATAGGGAAAAAAAAGAAAGAGAGAAAGAAAGAAAGAAAGAAGGAAGGAAGGAAGGAAGAAGGA
>JAQQSV010009781.1:0-13430 GCA_028646515.1 Pseudochirops corinnae
GAAAGGCAAAAGGGAAAGGGTCCACCTTACTCTCATTGAATTTGGCTTAGGGAAGGAATGACATACACTCTAAATTGGGTATCTTGCCCTACATGAGAGTAGGGGGTATGAGGATGACAAGGGTGATGATGGAGAGAAGGGCACATTGGGGAGGGAGGGTTGTGAGAAGCACACACTTCTGTAATGGGACAGGGACAAAATAGAGAATAGAACAAGTGGGGAGCAGGATAGGAAGGAGGGAAATATAGTCAGTTTTTAACAATATGTCCATTGTGGAGATGTTCTATATAACTATACACGTACAGCATGTATTCAATTGCTTATCTTTCCAGTGGGGGTGGGTGGCAAGGGAGTTAGGGACAGAATATGTAATTGAAAGTTCTAAAATCAAATGTTAACATAATATATAAATATACATATATTTATTTATTTATTTATTTTTATATATAATTATTATTTACATGTGACTGGGAATTAAGACATACAAGCACGGGGTAAGGAGATCCATCTTACCCTACTGGAAAGTCAGAAGGGTGATGCAGGAGGATGTAGGAGAGAGCAGATTGGGGGAGGGGTTAAATGTGGGATCACTGTTTTGGGGTGGTGGGAAGGGGGAAAATGGTCAGAAAATTTATCACTCAAAATCTCATGGAAACAAATGATGTAAACTAAAAATAAACAATAGTTAATTTTAAAAATAAATAAAAGAAAGAAAACAAAAAAAACTGGTCTGAGGAAAATGATGGAGAAATTCAGAAGATAATAAATGAAAAATTAGAATTTCATATGCTTCACCAACAGGAGAGTTCATTCTTCTCTAAGAAGGAAGCATGTAATTCCATTAAAAGTAAAATATAAGTGAAACTTAGAGAGATGCAGGACTCCTGGCTTAGTAATAAGGCAGGTGAAATTCAGTTTCATGCTGATAGTAACAGTCAAAAATGCTTTCATGATTCCCTGAACTTCATTTATGGGCCAAAGACCTAAGGTTCATCTCAATTGTTCATTGCTGATGGAGCTACGTTGGTTACTGGTAGGGACATGATACTAGAGAGATGGGATGAAAACTTCCATAGCATTCTTCATAGACTACCATCAATCAATGTTGAAATCATTGACCATTTACCTTAGGTTGAAGTCAAACTTTCCCCAGCTAAAGTTTGAACTGAAGAATTGATTTTGAATACCACCAGGCTCCTTTCTTGTGGCAAAACCACCTAGTGCTGATTCTGTTCCATATGTGAATTTCAATGTGTAGGACCCATTATTTATAGAAAAGTTGAAGGAAATTTTCTCAGTTAGATGGCAAAAGGAGGTTATCTCCTCAAGGAAACCTCCATTGACTATCTCTACAAAGACAAAGGAAATAAATTGTACTGTGCAAATCACATGGGGTAGAGGTTCTATCTTTTAGTCATTGCTAGCAAGATTCTTGCCAGAGTATTCCTTAATAGACTGATTCTTCACCTGGAAGATGGTCATCTACCTCAGGCCAGTGTGGCTTCAGAAAAGGTCAAGGAATCATCAATATGGTGTTTGCTATAGGACAACTCTAGGAAAAATGCCAAGAGCAGAAAAGAAGTCTGTATACACAATATGCAAATCTGACAAATGCCTTCGACTCAGTCAGTCATGAGGGCTTATGTAAAATTATGTCAAAATTTGGTTGTTGTAGAATTTCATCAGTATTGTACATCAATTTCATGACGGCATGCTTGCCCACACTCTGGATAATGAAAATGATGTCATACTTTCCCTGTCACCAATGGAGTGAAACAAGGCTGTGTGCATGTTGCCATGTTTTTAGCATGATGCTTGCAGCCATGTTTTCAAACACCTTCAATGAGGAAAAATGTGATATCAAGAGCAGCCACCACACTGATAATAAATTCTTCAACTTGAAAAGGCTAAAAGCCAAGACTAAAGTGGAGGGAGTATTGGTGCATGATTTTTGTTTGCAGATGATTGGGTACTCAATACTACCAATGAAGTTGCAATGCGACAAAGTATGGATCGAGTCTCTGCTGCTTACGCTAATTTTTGCCGAACAACACCAGGAAGACATAGGTGATCCGTCAATCAGCATCATACCATCGATATGTGGAACCATTGATTCCAGCAAATGGGGAAGTTTTGATCACTGTGGACAAATTCACTTACTTTGGAATTGGATCTTCTAGGGATGTACACATTGATAATGAGATTGACACCTATATTACCAGAGTTAGTTCAGTGTTTGGGAGACTCTGAAGAAAAGTTTGGGAGAAAAAAGGTATTAAACTGATTATAAAACTGAAATTCTTCAGAAATATTTTGCTGATGTTATTGTTGTATGACCACAAAACTTGGACATTTTACCAGCAATATGCCAGGATATTGTATTGCTTCCATTAGAATTGTCTTAGAAAGATTGTGGGATGGAGCCAAGATGTTGGCGTAGAAGCAGGAAAACTCTGAAGCTCCAACATAGACACCCCAAATACCCATAAAATATGACTTTAAACAAATTTTAGGGCTCCAGAACTCACAAAAGTGCAGAAAAACACATCTTCTGCTGAAGGCACTGCAGCAGGCAGGGCAGGAAGGGCTCATGTCAGCACACTGGGAGCCTAAACCAGCCTGGCCTGAAACTGCGACTTGGACTGGGGGCAGCCAGAACAAGTCAAAGCTGGATCCTTCAGGAGAGTAGATCAAGAGCAGCTGTGGCACTTTCCAGAATTATCAAGCCATAAGAAATCAGGACTAGTTAAAATGTTAGTGGAATTCAGCTAAATTTTGGGGAGAAAAGCAGGTCTGCCCGAACTGCCCCAAGGGCAAGGAAGCAGCAAAAGCCATGCAGCCACCTCTGCATGGCTGCATCAGAGCTCATGGCCTGCAGATTGCAGGGGGGCCAAGTGATCATTCAGGGGCTAAGTGCTCTTACCTTAACAGGCCTGGATCAGGAAGAGTTGTATGCAGTGGGATAACTGTTTTGGGGTGGTCGGTAGGGGAAAGATGGGGAGAAAATTTGTAACTCAAATCTTGTGGAAATGAATGATGTAAACTAAAAATAAACAAAGGTTAATTATTAAAAAAAGAATAATGAAGACTAATGATTGGTAATAAATAATAATTACAGGTGACCTAAAAGTGAAGCACACTGCATGTAGGCTTCAATATATTGCCAATGAAGACTTTCCTGCAAGAAGTGTCATAAATGACTTCGTGAAAAAAATGGAATGATTGTAAAATGAAGAGAAAAATTTTTAAAAAGACAAAAAATAAATCACATAGATGGCTCAGTCATTATGTTAAAACCTACACAAAGTATGAGTACATAGAGGAAGCTTTCTTACTGAACACATTTTCTATGTAGAATTATTTGAAGAATAATGACATAAATATGTCCAAAATGCAAAAGCACCCATATATTGATTTAAAAAAAAACTTTTTAGAAGGTATACTAACACTGATGATACCATAAATTCATTTAAAAATCAAAATAATTCAAAGTTAAATTATGTTGCCTAAGAATTCTTATAGTTTCTATATATTATGATGATAAAAAACATTAAATTACAAATAATACAAATCTGATTTGATCACTTTTTACATACAAAGTAACCATGTAGTTCCATCTATCATTTTTTTATCTTTCCAAGATATCCATTAAGTGGTAGAGATTCTGATCCCTATTTTAATAGTAAAACTGCTGAAGAAGATAAAGCTAAATTATCAGAGCTACAGCTAGTTTTAGAATCCTGGTATCAGGACTACAAATCCTAGACTATATCCAACAAATCATGCTGTCTTCCTCTTAGATTTGCAGCTTTATCAATTATTCGTGATGTGAATTCTGAGAAGTTGCACAATCTTACTCTCTAGAGTACAACCTTGTATATATACACACATGGTCTTTCAACATTATATGATGATATGACTGTTTTCTTCTTTGATGTTAATAATGCGTGTTACGATCTTTTTCTCTTGGATTCCTTTTTTTAAAAATTTATTTATTTTGAGTTTTTACCATTCACTTCCATAAGATTCTGAGCTTTAAATTTCCCTTCTCTTCCTGCTCCCCCCTCCCCCAAACAGTGTACAATCTGATATAGGCTCTAGTTATACATTCATATTAAATATATTTTCACATTAATCATGATGTAAAGAAGAAATAGAACTATTGGGAGGAACCAAGAGAAAGAAGGAACAGAACAAAAGAAAAGAGAAGGAGGGTAAAGAGCACGCTTCCATCTGCATTCAGACTCCAAAATTCTTTTTCTTGATGTGCATCATAATTGTCATTGTGAGTCTTTTGGAGTTGTCATAGATCCTTGCATTGCTGAGAAGAGTTAAGTCTATCAAAGTCAGTCATCTTTCAATGTGGCTGTCACCCCTGGTTCTTCTCATTTAACCAACATCAGTTCATGTAAGCCTGTCCAGGTTTTTCTGAAGTCTGCCTACTCATCATTTCTTATGGAATAATAGTATTTCATTATACTCATATACTACAACTTTTTCAGCCATTTCCCAATTAATGGGCATCCCCTCAATTTCCAATTCTTAGCCACATCAAAAAGAGCTACTATAAATATGCTTGTACTTGTGGGTCCCTTTTCCTTTTTTATGATCTCTTTGATAATGATGTAGAAGTGGTATTGTTGGGTCAAAGGGTTTGCACAGTTTTATAACCCTTTGGAACTAGTCCCAAATTGTTTTCCACAAAAGGCGAATCAGTTTACAACACCACCAATAATGTATTAGTTTTCCAATTTTACCACATTTTCCTGAATATTTATCATTTTCCTATTTTGTCATGTTAGCCCATCTGATAGAAATGATGTGGTACCTCAGAGTTGTTTTGATTTGCATTTCTCTAATCAATAGTGATTTAGAGTATTTTTATATGATTAGAGATAGTTTTGATTTCTTCCTCTAAATGAAGTCATTTATATTCTTATAAATGTGACGTAGTTCTAGAAATATTATTAAAATGAGGCTTTTATCAACAACACTGGCTATAACATTGTTTTCCAGCTTGCTTTTAATCCTGGTTGCATTAGCTTTGTGCAAAAACTTTTTTAATTTAATGTAACCAGATCATCCAGTTTGCATTTCATAATGTTCTCTATCACTTTTTGAGTCATGTATTCTTTTCTTCTTCAAAGATCTCACAGATAAACTGTTCCTTGCTCTCACAGTTGCTTATAAAATCAGTTTTTATAGCTAAATCATGTACTTATTTTAACTTTTTCTTGGTGTAGGGTCTAAGATGTTGGTGTATACTTAGTTTCTGCTGTATTATTTTTTATTTTCCCAGAAGTTTTTGACAGATACTGAGTTTTTAGCCCAGAAGCTAGAGTGTTTGGATTTATCAAATACTATGTTACTATAGTGGTTGACTATTGTGTCTTGTGTACCTAACTTATTCCACTGATCTACTCCTCTGTTTCTTAATCAGTGCCAAGTAGTTTTCATGATTGCTACTTTATAATACAATTTATGTTCTGGTACAATGAAACCACCTTCCCTTACATTTATTTTCATTAATTCTCTATTAAGAGAATATCAATTCTGGATCTTTTTTTTGATGAATTTTGTTATTGTATTTTCAAGCTCCAGAAAATTTTTTTTGTACTTTGATATGACACTGAAAAAGAAATTTAATTTAGGTAGAATTATATTTTTTTCACTTAATAGCTCAGCTTACCCATGAGTAACTGATATATATTTTTTAATTATTTAGATGTGACTTTATTAGTGTGAAAGGTGCTTTTTTTTTAATGCATTCATGGGTTTGTCTTGCAGGCATTTTCGAGGTATCCCAAATATTTTATAATGTCTACAGTAATTTTAAATGGAATTTGTCTTTCTATCTCTTGCTATTGGACTTTATTAGTAATATATAAAAATTAGCATAATTTATGTGGGTCTATTTTATATACTGCAACTTTTCTCAAGTTTTTTATTATTTCTAGCAACATCATTCAGTAAGTCCTTAACTCAGTCACTCTTAAAGAACAATCCTCCTTAAGGGATACAAAGTACAAAGGTCTCCCATCCCTGGATCACATTGCCTTAATCTCTTCAGTCTGAAAGTCTTCTTTCTTCTTCATTGGAAACTAGCTGCCAATCATCCTTAACTCATCATCCTTAAGGGGTACAAGTTACAAAGTACAAAGTTTTCCCACCCAAGGTCACTGTAAATCATAGTCTTGTCATTCAGCACTAAGTACCCAAGAAGAGGTCTTTTTATCTTGGCTCAAGGCTGGTTCCCAAACTTCATGGTTCCTTTTCCATGGTCCCAGCCCTTGCCTGAATTCACCCAACTGTCACCTGAATTCACAGGTAGGCAGCTCTCAGCTCCTCTTCCAGCTCCTCATCCAGCTGATTTTCCAGTTCCTCATAAAGTTCCCATTCCATATTGAAACTCAGTGTCCAGTTCACCTCAAGTCCTTCAAAGTTCCTGTTTCTGGGAAGACAAAGCTTAATAGAGCAAAAAAAAAAAAAAAATATATATATATATATATATATATATATATATATATATACATATTCATACACATTGCCAGCACCATCATCAATTCACTATCTGACTGAAATCAACACAGACCCACAAATAATGTATGAGAAGTCAACACAAATCATTGAAATACAAAGTATCACAAACACAAATCAACACAGACAGAGCAAACAGTACCAATCACCACAAGTGTTCTCAGTTCTGCTCTGTCCCAGCTTGTGCTCCAACTTTTATAAGATCCAGTTCCATCCTGTTCCACCCCTTCCTGGTGCATCAGCAAGTTTCTTCCACCTTTAAATCACAAGGGGCTCAAACAAGATGGTAAATACTTAAGTTGCTTAAACAAGGAGCATATACATACTTGTTTCACCCCCAATCTTATTGGAAATGCTTCTAGATTATCCTCATTGCATATAATGCTTGATGGTAACTGTAAATAGATGGTAACTATCATTATAAGGAAGACTCCATTGATTCCTATGCTCTCCCCTGTTTTTAATAAGAATGGATGCTATATTTTGTTACAAAGCCTTTTCTGCAACTATTGAGATAATCATATGATTTCCCGTAGTTGCATTGTTGATATGGTCAATGATGATCATAGTTTTCCTAAATCTGAACCAGTAGGAGACACAATCAAGATGAAGGAGTAAATGCAGGAACTCACTTGAGCACTCTGTTAATTTCTACAGTATCCTATAAAAAGCAAACCTGAACAGATTTTAGAGTGACAGAATCAATTGGGACAGAATGTGGCAGATTTTCAGTCCAGGAAAGTGTGGACATAGAGTTGTGCAGGGGGAGTGCAGAGCACAAGCACTGAGTGTACAAGCACTGAGCCAGAGTGAGCCTGGGGGAACTGATTCACCTAGTGCAAGTGTGATTCCCAGACCTCTCACCACAGGACAGGGGAATCTGTTGGAGCAGGATAAGAGACAAGCACATGTCCCATGACAGTGACAGTGATGAGGGGGTGAGCAAGATGGATTTCTAGGAAATCTTTTGAGGGTTCTTTTAGTCTAAAAGAATTACCAGGCACAAGCAATCTTGGCAGAGTTATAAAAGTTTATTGTTACGCTGACTTTGCAGCGGGGAGGAGAGGAAAAAAAGGGGACCTGCAAAGTTCAGGAATTAGAGACAGTTTTTAAAGCCATAAAGCTGTCAGTGAGAGATTGATTATGTTAACTAGGAGCGTAAGGGTGGGATTAGGGAGGATTTTGGGAGTGAGCGGTACTTAAAAGGACATGCACTTTTTGTGTCAACTGTGCAGGTGTATTGCCCATAATTCACTGGCAGAAAGCCCATGGGGGGAGGGGGGCTAACAGGAGGTATGGTTTTTGCCTTGACATTTCACTAGGTCACCTGTGGTCAAGGCTGACTGAGATATGTCCAGTCTGTTACTCCTCAAAGTCTAGGAGGATAGACATGATTGTTTCAGGAGATGCCAAGTTTGGAAGCTAGACTGATTGGGGCTTCAGGAGGTATCAAATTGGGAGGGCGTTTATCTCTCTGATATCATATTCAAAGTTTTTGGGTGCAGCTGGTCACTTAGAACAAAGGGGCTATGTATTCCTCTAAACTAAAGCGTTTGTTTGAATGCTTGGGTGATATATTCATAGGTATGGCTACTGTAACTAGGCAGACTGCTGGCTCAGGGAAAAGACTTTTAGGCTGGGGGCAGGGGAGAGGCAGAGTTAATGCCTTTATGGCTGGGGGAAGTGTGATTTTACAACTTGGTTTCACAGGCTGATATCACAAACATAGGTACCCAAACACAAGTGAGATTTTACAGACTGAAGTTACAGCAATGTTACAAAGGTGCCACAGCACCCCATCAACAGCAGCTACTCCTGGGCCTATCAAACCACAGCCCAAATGTTAGCAAAGCCAACCTGCTCTAATCCCCCTCTCTGACCCTGAAAACACAGAGATTATTGCCCTAGTGTAAAATCCTGAAAGAGTGGAACTAGTAGGAGGCTTAGGAGTTCTAAAAGAGAGCGTGGCTGAGGCTATGGCAAGGCTAAATTGAAGGGTGGGAGTTATCCCAACAAGCCTCACCTCCTGACCAGCAGGAGATCATAAACCTTGAGGGGGCGAGGGGGGGTGTGTGGAAACAGCAAGCACTAACAGCAGAAACCCAGATGTGCTTTCACAAAACCAGGAGATTTGGAAGACACCAGTATAGCCCTGGCCATGAGCAACTGGCCTGCCTGAGATCTAATCCAGGGGCACAGAGGTAGAATCATGAAATGGAATCCTGAAGTGTCCATCCCACCACTTCACCATACCTTACACTGTGAGCTTCAGTGTAATCTCATGGCAACTCAGAAAGTCCTGGCCTTGGCCTCAGTCTAGACACCCAGAGACCACAACACACAAAGTCAAAAACTAGACCCTTAGTTCCCAGCATAAGAAGCATGGCTCAGAGCCCTTTGTAGCCCAAAAGCAGACACTTACTTTAAAAGCCAGGAAGAAGGCAATCATAATGGGAGAAAAAAATAATTGGAAAAACAAAAATGACTGAATCCCTTTTACAATGAGCAGGAAGAACAAAATTCACAAGACGACAGCATTGACTCTATACCCACATCTGAAACCTCAAAAGGGAATATGAACTGATCTCAAGCCTGGAAAACATTCATGGAATAGCTCAAAAAGGATATTAAATGCCAAATTAGAAAGGTAGAAGATAAATTGACCAATTATTTTAAAATCATGGTTGCCAAATAGAAAAAAAAAAATCACTGAAGAAAACAGATCTCTAGAAAGTAAAATTTTTGAAAAGGGAAAAGAGGTTCAAAATCTAACTGGAGAAAATTACTCCCTAAAAATAAAATCTGAACATATGGAAAAGGAACTTGAAATATCCACCGAGGAAAATAATTAGCTAAGAATTAGAATTAGTCAAATTGAAACTAATGACTCTAATATATAAGTCAAACAAAACCTAAAGAATGAAAAATTAAGAAATGGCAATCTACTGGAGGAGACAAAATGCAAAGAGAAAGAGGACTGAACATGTCCACTTCTTCATGTGAGCTAGAGGTGAAGGAGGAAACAGTGGCAGAAAGCATCTGAATGTTAGGAGGTGAGGAAGAGAGAAGAAACTGTCAGTGAATGGCTTCAAATTTTTTCAGCACAATATAAGGCAAGGTTCTCAAATGAAAAGGTGAGGAAGGGAAGGCTTCAAAAGGAATGAAATAGTTGGGGAAAACTGCGGTGGAAAGTGTGATAGAGTTGATAAAGGGGAGGTGGGGAAAGGATTTAGAAGGATTACCTAGTAGCAAATGAGGCCTCAGTTTTGGTTGTGTAACAAATTTATAGAAGAGCCAGTCAAAATAGTTGAATGATTTTCTCTACTTCAGTTAGTAGTATCTGTGTAAAAGTGAAGGCAGTGAATTGAGGGAGCAATCTAAGGCTGAAACTTAGCAGGGCACAATCAATGACATAAAGGTGTGTGTGTGTGTGTGTGTGTGTGTGTCTCTGTCTGTCTGTCTGTGTCTGTGTAAAAGACAGAATAGGACCGTGTAGAGTTGAACTAGTTCACCAAGACTCACATTGGGGAAAGAAAGAGTAGGCTAGTGAAAAGGTGATAGGTGAGGAGAAAACCAAGGGGTCAAGAACTAGAGGTCACAGTGTGGACCAAGAAGAAATTATAGAATTTACAAAGCAGAAGACAATTTGGAAGACCAGGAGATGGATCATTTGAGGGAATTTCAGAATCAATGAACAAGAAAGTGGTTCATTTGTGATCAAGGATATGACTATCTTTATGAATGGCTGACATGGAATGAAGGAGTTTAAGAATGAAAAATTAGAAGAAAATGTAAAATATCTCATTGGAAAAAAAACAACTGACCAAGAGAATAGATCCAGAAAAGACAATCTGAGAATCTAAGAATTATTGGTCTACTTCAAAGCCATGATGGAAAACTGCCCTGAGGTCCTTGAAACAGAGGGTAAAATAATTTTCAAAAGAATCCCCTGAAAATCTCCTGAAAGAGATCCCAAATTAAAACTCCAAGAAATATTGTAGCCAAATTCCAGAATTGTTGGTTCAAGGAGAAAATACTGCAAGCAGACAGAAAAAAACAATTCAAATATCATGGATATACAGTCAGGATCCCACAAGACCTAACGGCCTTTTATGTTTAGAAATTGGATTAATTGGAAGGTGATATTTTGGAAGGCAAAATACCTCAGACTACAACCAAGGATCAACTATTCAGCAAAACTGAGCATCAACTTTCAGGAAAGAAAATAGTCGTCAAATGAAATAAAGGTTTTTCAGACCTACCTGATGAAAAATCCAGAGCCCAATGGAAAATTTGATCTCCAAATACAAGACTCAAGAGAGACATAAAAAGGTAAACAGGGAAAACACACACACACACACACACACTACTTATTTAATAAGAGCAAATTGTTTACATCCCTATATGGGAAGCAGATACATGTCACTATTGAAAATTATATAATTATCACAACACTGAAAAGGGATAGATAGATAGATAGATAGATAGATAGATAGATAGATAGAGGGTGTGGGTTTAAATTAACTACAGTTATTTTTTAAAAAGCTTATTGAGGGGTGCAAAGGAACTGTAATGGTAGAAGAGCAAAGGAGGAGGCAGAAAAAGGGAATTATGCTACACCAAGAAGCATAAAGGAATATTACAATAGAGGTAAAGAAAGGAGGAAGATGAACATTATATGAGGTTTATTCTCATTGCTTTTCCTTCAAGGAGGGAATAACATAATCAGTTAGGTATAGGATTCTATTGTGAAGAGACTCAAATCTTATAATAGAGCAAAAGAAGGGGGAGAGAGGAGCACTGTATGAAATTTATTCTCCTCAGTTTTAGGTTCAAGGGGGAAATAACATAGTTCATTAAGCATAAAAATCTATTGCACCCTATAGGCAGTAGGAGGGCAAGGGGTAAGAAAAGGCGGAGTGGTTAGAAGGGAGGAAAGATGTAGTAAGGGAACAGGGTAGGCAAAGGGAGGGGGCTTTATAAAAAGGGAATACTGAGGGAGGCAGTGGTCAAAAGGAAAACTCTTAAGGAGGGGAAGGGAGAATGGAGAAATAAACACATAAACAGGGGAGGGAATAGGATGGAGGAAAAGAAACTGATAGTAATCAAAACTGTGAATGTGAATGGGATGAACTCTTCCTTAAAAATGGGCAAGGATAACAAAATGAATTTAAAACAATAATGCTACGATATGCTGTCTACAAGAAACACATTTGAAAGGGGGATACACACAAGGTAAATGAAAAAGGGTGTAGTAGAACTAATTAATACTTCAGCTAAAGTAAAGAAAGCAGAGGCAGCAATCCTTATCTCAGATAAAGAAAAAAAATAGATTTAATTAAAAGAGATAAGAAAGAAAACTATATCCTCCTAAAAGGTACCACTGACAATTAAACATTATCATTACTAAACACATATGCAAAAAGTGGTATAGGAGCCAGATTTTTAGAGAGGAAATTAAGCGAGTTAGAGGAAGAAATAGATACCTAAACTATAATGGTGGGGGACATCAAGTTTCCTCTCTTTGGACCTGATAAATCTAACCTCAAAATAAACAAGAAAGAAGTTAAGGAAGTGAATAGAATTAAAGTGAAGGTAGATATGATAGGCCCCTTGAAAAAAATTGAAGGGGGATAAAAAGGAATATACCTTCTTCTCGGTGGTAGATGGCACATACACAAAAATTGGCTATGTACTAGGGCATAAAAACCTCACACTCCAATGCAGAAAGGCAGAAGTATTAAATGCATGCCTTTCAGGTCATGATGCAATAAACATCATATTAATAAAGGGCCATGGAAAGATAGACTAAAAACTAATTGGAAACTAAATAATTTAATCCTAAAGAATAATTGGGTCAAAAAAGAAACCATAGAAACAATCACTAACCTCATTCAAGAAAATTACAATAATTAGACAACTTACCAAAACTTGTGGGATGCAATAAAAGCAGTTCTTAGGGGAAGTTTTAAATCACTCAATGTGTACAAGAACAAAATACAGAAAATGGAGATCAATAAATTGGTCATGTAGATGAAAGTTAGAAAAAGAACAAATAATAAATCCCCAATTGAATACTAAATTAGAAATACTGAAAACCAAAGGAGAGATTAATAAAATTAAAATCAAAAAAGCTATTGAATTAATAAATAAAATTAAGAGCTGTTTTTATAGAAAAAAAATGAGAGACTTTAAGCCAAATTGTTTAAAAAAAGAAATAATAAAACCAAATTTCCAGTATCAAAATTGAAATGGGTGAATTTTTTGGAAATGAAGAGAAAATTAAAACAATAATCAGGAATTATTTTGCCCAATTGTATGCCTACAAATTTAAGAATCTTAGGGAAATAGATGAATATTTACAAAAAACATAAGTTGCCCAGGTTAACTGAAGAGGAAGTAAAACACTTAAATAATCCCATTTCAGACAAAGAAATAGAACAAGTCACCAATGAAAAGTCCGGGAAAAAATCTCCACCTCCAGATGGATTTACAAGTGAATTCTATTAAACATTTACAGAACAAATGATTCCAATACTTTACAAACTATTTGGGGAAAATGGAGAAGGAGTCCTACCAAATTTTTTTTATTGCACAAATATGGTACAGATACCTAAATCCAGAAAGGGAAAAAACAAAGAAAATTATAGACCAATTTCCCTTATGAATATAGATGCAAAAATTTTAAATAAAATATTAGCAAAAAAGACTACAGCAACTTATCACAAGAATAATACAATTTGATGAGGTAGGATTTATTCCAAGAATGCAAGGATGATTCAATATTAGGACAATTATCAGTATAATTGATCATATCAACAACAAAACTAGTAGAAACCATATGATTATCTCAATAGACGCAGAAAAAGCTTTTGACAAAATACAACACTCAG